>UXGD01000193.1:0-81622 GCA_900474315.1 Torymus auratus | reverse complement strand
CAAGAGAGTCATTTACTGGTCTATTTGATACTGGTTTTCTACATAGTTAAGGCACAACAGTCATTAATTGTATTTATTTTCATAATTCTACTGCACATTATACTTTTAAGAAAATCTTATGTAATGCTTTTTCTTTTATTTATAAGATATTGTATTTTCAAGGTTTGCAAATAATAAAATTTTTAATCAAATTGACAATACAACAGTACAATTATTTTAGCATCCTTATCCGAAGCTTTATACACCATATTTCATTAAAATAAACAATCACTTTTCGAATCCCAAAATCTTATCCTCGACAATCCCATAAAACCGCCAACAAAAACATCTCAGCCACTCTCCCCATTACCTACTCGTTACCTCTACCAAAAAAGAACATCCTTTATCACCATCCAACAAAGCCACCATCCCGCCTGGCGCAACCTCGACTGCGACATTCACAAAAAAGAATCAAACGCACGACATTCAAACAATAATAAACAGCAGGCAATGTATATAAGAAAAATTTCGCGCCACTGTCTTCCTGACTGCTGCGCTCTCGCGCGAAGGTCGCGACGCGTCAACGGCTTAATCTCGGATCGGCACCGGCACCCATATTTGCATTGCAACTTGAGATGCGGCGCTGCGATAATATGCGCGCGAGGAAGTTGAGAGTGAGAGGGTCTAATAGTCTGAACTTGGGGTTTAGAGGACAGCAGGCCGGATTGCTGTGTGGAGAGGAAAATGAGTGCTTGAGGAGGAAAGTGTTTGGTAAAGAAGTAAGTGGATAATGTAGGAGTTGGTTTGGAAGATTTTTATTAACATATTACAATGTTATTGTATTATAATCGGCCGGCTATAATATTTTGAAATTTAATGCCAAATAAGTGGGGATGAATATTTATGCCTCGTGCTGCCTAATAGCATAGTTAAAAGCAGCTAATAAATCATGGTACTATGCGATAATAGCATCTTTGATGTGAGAAGAATTATAGCCAATGCCTATATATGTATGTATAACGAGAGCAAAGTCCTTCAAAAACTAATGAACCACCCGTTACGCACCTCCATACTAAACGCCAATTTTCCACTTTGTCGAATTATCGCGTCACTTTTCTCGTCGTCTCTCTCAGTCCGTCAAACGCTGCCAAATCAAACGAGCGCGTAAACCGAGTTACTTATACGCCCGCGCGCAAACGAAAGCGGCTCATCGTCGCGAGCCTCTAATGAGATTTCCTGTTCCCCGATAAGAGCTGCAACGCCGCGTTGAGATGAAGATCGTGGGGAAAGGGACGTGCCATTGATTAGCTATTAATAGAGACGTTTATATTATTTAAAAAAAGAATAAGCGAGGGCTTTAAATAGCGTCGATGTCGAGGAACTCGAAGGACTCGCGGGAGGATAAGTTGTTTATAACCAGTTATTTGTACAGCGATAATTCTTGCAAGAAGACTTCGCGGATGGATGTTGAATTTTTTCATCAAATATTTACGATTTTCAGTATATTTCTTTCTTATCGTTATCGCGAAGGTTAATTGAACGAAAATTCGAAATTCCAACAAACCTAATGAATCTAAGTACCACTAATCGTACAGCGCCATAGCAACCAAAGAAACTAATCAACCATGAACGCTTATTCCAGTGCGATTCCGCTCGCCTCACGAATAACTCGAAACAATCCGTTTGTCTTTCCATACGGAACAATACCATGACATTGAATAACTCAGCTTCATTCAAAACCATCGCACAATACCTTCCTCAAGTCCCCCCATAAAACGACCTCGTGCGGTGTATAGGAAGGTGACTGCGGTGTCACCGACACGCTGAACGTCGCAGCAAAACGACTTCATTACGCTCTCTCTCGTATACGGTGACTCGAAGTAGGTACGGGCGCGTGGGCGACCGGTCATAAGTCGACGGATTCCCGCTTCCGCGGTATAAGTGCGACTGCCGTGGGTTCGCGGGAAAATCATTGCGCGCGAGAACAGTTGGTTCAATTTATCAAAGGACTCTTGGAGTGTGTATTTTTTACAAAAAAAGATTAATAGACTTTTTGCTGTGTGTTTATACGGTACATGTCGATCTTATCTTTAAGACTGTTTGTTTCACTTGTTCTGCAGTATATAATTGCAGGCATATTTTTTTCTTTCCTGCACTTTATCAAGATCTCTTAGTTTTGTGAAAAAAAACGTTATATTGTAAGCTTCGTTCGAATGCAATGGCAATAATGAAGAAACAAAAAAACGGTGATCAAACAGCAGATTCATCATTACAATACCAATTAGCAATCGACGTGTCTTTCAACAAATCTCTTTTATAGCACTGCTGCTCGTCAACAGCATCGTAAATATTACTTGTCAATCAGGCGCACAATCGCGTGCATGAAGAACAAAAAAAGAATCAGGAGAATGTATAAGCCAGACCGAATACAAAATCGATCGTGCGCGGGATCTTGAACTCGCGCGCTCGTCGCGTCGCGCAGCTATTTATAAATTGCACATGCTCGTAAAGTAGAGCAAAGATGATAAGATGCGCGCCAAAGACAAATATGCACGTGAGAAATTAACTATTAGACGCGACGACGAGGAAGTTTGACGACGTATCCCGCATGAATTTCGAAAAGAAGTGAATCTGTGTGCTGGATATAGATTTCATTATACATCGTTTTGTTCCAGTGCTTTACGAGAAACTATTGTTAGCTCGACAAAGGAGATATTTATTATATAATGTTGGGTTATTGGCAGACGTCAACGTTTTGTATGGTTGTGCGTACGAGAGAAGTGTATAATCGAACGTCAGAGTCAGACAGATGGGTCATCGTTCTCTTTCGCCGTCGTTGTGGTTATCTGCCAGGCGCATTGTTCGTGAACTTGAGAGAATAAGTAAGTCAATGGCGGCTATTAATTAGACTTCCTCGTTTCCGACGTCTCTGTAACGAAATTATGCGAAATGAAGAAAACATTACGCAAACGTTAGAACGCTCTCGTTATAATACATGATGTACACACTCGAGTCACGGAAAAATAATAAATCCACTTGCAAAAGCAATAAGGTAAACGTCTTGTATTATACTTATCTGCTTATTATGAAACTAAACCTGCGGTAGATTTTTACTCGGATATATTGTGTGCGTTTAGCTAGACATGTCGCTCAAATCTGCGAGCACGATCTCGGTTGAAATGAACGCGCTCGTGGATTTTGAAACGATTCGTAATGAAATCCTTCAATCAGATTGTGGAAAAAAAGGACTTTTATGATTTTTAGAAAACTACGATGGCGTTTGCTTGTGAATTTGTCGTTTTTTTATGTTAAGTTAGCAGGTCAGAGTGACAGTTTAAAAAAAAAAAAAAAAAATTTTAAAGATGTTTTGTTGGTAAAATTGTTGGTAAAATTCTGTGTGAGTAGTGAAATAAGTTATTTATATTTTAGGAAGCGTATGCGTGACTATGGTTAATTTTGTGTAACGCAAGATTTTGAATTCAAAGTTATAAATGTTATGATAAAATCATCCAAATGTTGAAATTTATGGAAATTGCGTGACAAGCGTGTACATAACTTGAAAGAGTTGTCACTTTGCTCAAATACAGAAAGCGAACACGCGCACGGCAAAGATTCGTCATTGTTGGCACAAAAGATATGAACTAGGACTAATATAGCCACAGAGTCCCGCCACGATATTTATATCTTTATATACCAAAGATTTTTGTAAATTAGTCAAACATTATTTGAAGAGTCATCTAAGCAAACACATGATAAGAGTGCATCTGCACTGTTAAAAAATCACTCGCATCTCATCCGCACACTCAACGACCCCGCATTCCATTTCCGCGCGCCAATTTCCTCGTTACCGCGGCGCACAACAACAAGATTGTCTAATTAATTTGAAAAACGCGCGCAACAACAACGTAATCGCACCGCGCCACTTGTGTAACACCTTAAAACGAAATTATATGCTATTCTCTCTGTTCGCCGCTTTACATTTAGCAAATCCGATAGCAAACGTGAATTCGTAAATTCGGCGGGACGAGCGGAAGCTCCGCGCTGGCGTAGCTGATTTACAGTTTAAATACCTCGCGCGCAAGTGGGATTGCGCAATCGGAAGGGGGAATATAAGAGTGCGATCGGATGGCGCGCGGAAGAGATAACGCGCGCGAATAATTTGCGGCATTGTTTGAGGACTGCTGCGCGAGTGGCTGTAGGCACTTCCGTCCGTTTTCAGCTATTGCCGGAATTCGAACTCTTGACTCGTGCCAATTCAAAACAGAATATTAATTCGCACGTTTGAATATGGTTTTCAGGTTCGCTTTGATTTGTAATCGTAATAATTTGATTATCACGCAGCGTTTAGTCAGTTTATTCTTTTTTTTCAAAAATGATTAAATACTTGACCATTTGTATATAGATTCATACTCAAAACAAGACATGAGTCATTAATACAGATAAACACATTTTTTCCCAGGTCTCGTACCAAGCTACCCAACAATTAATCTCGCGGGGCAAAAAAGGCTATATCTATAATTATCGTTCCCCCCATACAACTGAGTAACATTTAAAAAACCAAACCGCTATCATAATTTCCGCTTCAAACGTTCATCAACCCACGTTGAATTACCATAACCGCGTCATACGCGCGCTTCCATATACACACAAATCAAAACCAGGTCGTAAAAACGCGCCTGCCTCTAATGGATGAGCTCATGCAGCACACACACACGCTATTAAGCTCTCGAGCGTTCCTCGCCGAATCATCTTCCGTCAAGCAAAAAATTACGGGATACATATATACACACAATCACGCTTCGGCGGCTGAAATTTAAAAGGTGAAAGAAACGCTGCACGTGACGGGCGCGTGCGATCCAGAGTCCACGAGGACCGCGGCAGAGGCGTTAGTCAGCGGTAATACAAGGCTCTTCCTCGAAGGAGCAGGTATAATGATTTTATTTTGCTCGTTGGAAAAACGCGCGCGGGTTCGGAAATTGTGACAAGTCGAGATGGGTGTCGCTCGTTATACGAAACAAATGCGCTGAGCTGTCGCGGTAGATGTCCTGCTGGAGTTGCGAGGATTGTAGTGATGTGAAACGCATGATTAAAATCGAATTAGCGCGTGACGGATCTTCCGTGTTACGGGGGATCGTTGGCGTGTTCAAGAGTACACGCCAATTATAAGTGACAATTTAAGTAATGGCGAGGTGTTGTTCGCCAGAGTCCAGTTGACGGATTTGGTGATTCATGCGGTAAATTATATTGTTTACGACGATGAGAGTTTCTCTATCTCGTCATATTGTTTATACGTGGTAACCATTTTCATTCTTCATGTTGATTGAAACTTCCTAATCTTCAACTAACATCAAACGATTTTGCGACTACGAAAACAAATGGAACTTTGTTCAATTACATTACCGTCTCGCCGTGCCCATAACTCTGCGGCAAAGCGTATGGGTGTCAAAACGAAAAAAAAATAATAATAAACAAAACGACTACCATGAGGCAGACAATTAACTGATGTGCGTCTAACGCTAATAGACAAAAGACCGTTTGGCATCAACGTTATAACTCTGTCTCGGCGCGTTATAATACGCTATTTGAACCGTCGCAGCGCAAATGAGCCAAGGTAAACAATAAAATCGCCTCTCGAAAGAAAAGATTTCGCACACCTCGACGCTTGCATATACGACAAGAAGAGAGAGAGAGAGATTGCATGCTTTCCGCACTCGCGCGTCCGTGAACGTGAAACTGTACGTGCGCTGTCTCTGTCTGGCTCTTATAAGTATACCACGCGCGGCTATAAAATCCGGCGCACGTGAGTCGAAAGAGCTCGGAGGGAAAATCGGCGGTTTCAAGGTGCCGCGTTCCGGCGTATAGCGCGCGTCCGAACGATGCTGTACGTGGAAGTGCGCGGGATAAGTGGGAGCAATTGTTGTTTGCTTTTTTATTCGGAAGGAAATTTTTACGACGGAAAAAATCACGCATTATCGCGGAACAGAGAAGAAGGTTTTTTACGCGTCGCATGCTATGGTCGAGGTGAGAATCAAGCTGATTTGGGACACGAGATATGCGCTGTGGACAGCGAAATAAATCGCGAACGAGGTGCGTACTTTGGTTGAAAAACATGACGATAAAGGGAAATTCCATAGAGACGCTTGCGGGGATCAGACAAAATAAGCACAGCTGAGAAAGCGAAAGTTTGAAATGAATGTCAAGGTGGCGCGGCGTGGTGAATTCGTGCGCTGGGTTCGAATTCGCGACAAACAATCATTTGGAAGAATGAAAAAAGCTTTTTGCGAGGTAGCCGCGTCAAAGACGCGTTCTATTAAAATTGATTGAAAGTGACGAACGCCCGTATATACTTCGCGCACTACTTGCACAACGAGAATACAGCGATAAACTAAAAATATGATTGAAACCCTCATCTGTATATCGTAGAGCAAAAAATTAACAGTTCTAAATTTAACGTTTCAAAGTGATATATAATAACGTCCAGGCAGAGACACCGCGCCGCTAAATCAAAAATACATCAGCCCCGCGTATAAAAACTTGGCTGCGGCGGGCGCAGTAGCGCGCAGCTTTTTTTTGCGCAGCGCGTTTTTGCGCGCGACCGCTACCGACGATAAAAGACGGTTATCAGCGCGCCAATCGAGTTCGCGCACTGTCGCCCATTTTATGCAATCAATGCTAACAGTTTCTCGGGCTTTAGTTCTAATTACACAGCGACTTTTTATCGATAATGAAAATCTGAGACAGAGTCACGTTTGAAAAATATCGCGCGCTCTCTGCCGCCTATATTTCGATCCGCTATATACACTCTATCAATTGCCGTAGATCAATACGTACATAACCCAACTTCGACTCTTCAAAACAGACAATGTATACCGCTATACTCTTCAAGCACATGCCAATCAGATCGAACATATCGGTCGGCACGCATCCACAGAGTACACCCATCATATACCTGTACGCACGTATTTGAATAAAAGAAAAAGAGGCCAAAACGTGGCGTTCGGTCTAAGCGCACACGTGAATCATAGATATTGCTTACGAGCCGTATGACATAATAGAATAACAACGCGAGTATACGCGTCATTTTTGCGGCGGGCAAAGGTCGCTGTCGATCGATTAGCAGGTGAGGATAGATACGGTGAAGGCGTGTATAGTTTTAAGAATGAAGTGATAAAGTCGAAGGGGTAATTTCGTTAATTACCAGGTGACCGGTTTCGTGGACGCGGCGTGTTCCAAGAAGAGGAAGAAGCGTTTCATCCGATATAAACATAGTTTTTTCTTTCTCCGATGGTGCGTTTGTTAATTTGTGAAAAAAAAGAGATTAATCGCGCGAGTGAAGATGATTTTATATGTTAAACGAATTCGGAGGATTTAAAATAAATGTGATCTCATTGTCAGTGTAATAAAATTAAATTGACTGCGATAAAAGTTCAAAGGCGAATAATAATAATAATTTATATATCCAGTATATACATGTTTCTCAAAAAGGTGGGTGTTTAAATTTTAATCGGATAAAAATAATTTCAGTCCAGATCAGCCGATGTACAGATTTTACGATGCCTTTTGCATTGCTGGCAACAAATAAAACGACGGTTTACCCCTTACGGTAAAGGTTAAAAAGTTTCTACAACAACACTCTTGTATTTACAGTACAATAAAATGAAAATTAACCTCGTTACGTAAGATATCCCAGGACTTAATATAAAATAAATCCCTGCGACGCTCGGCAAAATGTTAATTTTCAAAAAAATCACACACGCACCACATCTCTTGCAAAAATCGCAACGATAACTCCCAACAATATTACATCACTCCGCGCGCAGCTGAAAATCTGTAATCGCTCATCTCTGCGGAATTAACGTTCCAGCCTCGCTTGGCTTACGCCGTCATCGTCACTTCCTCCCGCCGATAAATAAAGAAAAAAAATGCATGGAAAGCCGAATAACGCAAAACCTTACAATACCCCTCTCTCACAAAAAACGCGCTCGGCTCGCGGCAAGCCTTTTTCTCTCCGCGCCTAAAACCCGCGGAATTCCTAAGCCCAGCGCGGCGGCTTCTCCGAAGCGTACAAGCCGCCACGCGATTTAATAACAGTAATGATGGAAGCGCAGGAGGAAGCTCGAAGGCCGAAAGCGTAATGGGTGCTTCGTTTTTTGCGCGCCATCGCCGCCGGAGGAGGAGAGGGAGGAGGAAGCGAGGGAGCGCCGACCGGAGCAGTCGCCGATCCAGTAAGGAAAGAGACTGACGGAGTGTGTATAAGGATTCATGCAACGAAATTTTTCTCGAGTGTTAATGGCCCGGGTAAGTATATAAATTGAGCGATTTTTGTTTTATTAGTTTTATTTAAAAAAAGGAGCAAATTATTATTTTACGACTTTTGGAAATGAAAAACGTTCTACTTTCGAGTTTAAAACTTTACACTCACGCATCCCGTTACCGGTTTCGGGACGAAAAAATCGCTGTTAAAAACTCGGCCTTTCCTCATAATCGCGCGACTGCTCGGCCCACCCAATCTCCTGTGCCAAAATGCACCAATAACCCTCTCCTCCGTCTGGCGTGACTTCAGCGATCCCTTCCCCTTATACTTACCTATATACACGTCGAAGAATGCGAGGTTTTTGCCCTTTACGTTCCCGCCGCCGCACGAAGTGTATAATGTGTATACAGCAGGACACGCCCGACACACGAAAATTGCAACGCTCGAGAGAGAGAGAGCGATTTCATTTAAAAAGTCGAACGATCGCCCGGCGAAACCTGTTCTCCCGCGATTTTCGCCCCCATCCCCGCTGCATCTCTTCGTCTCGTACTCTTGTCAATCAAGTGCATAGGGAGAGGGGAGTTTTGCAGAGTCACGCGATACGTCAGAGAGACAAGACTTTGGACTTTGGACGCGCGCAGGATGAGCTGCGAATTTAATGCTTGGCTGAATGGAGTGTATAATGGTGGGGAGGGAAGGATTCTTTGGGTATACATCATAAATGTCGGAGTGACTTTTAGGTTCTGCCGATGACGACGATGCTACTGTCGATTTTTTAGGAGGAAGTTAGCCTACTTTTTTACTTTGGCCTGTTTGATTTGGTAAAAATATTTCGTTTTTTTTTCAGAGTTGAGGAATGAAATGAATGTAGCCAAAGTCATAATCTCAGATAATTCAATAGAGCTGAACGCCAAGCCAACTGAGTAGCGGCTTTTTAATTTTCGCATTTACACTTTAAGTATCAGCTAATATTTGCGCGCGGCGCGCAACTTCGAGAAATTAGCGAGTCGTTAAGGTTTTAAAAATAATTTTTTGTTATCGCTTTTTATACAGAGATTTTCGGTGAACGACTCTCGTCGAGTGCATAATTATAAAAAGCGACAAAATGAAACATCGCTCTTAACCAAACAATTAGTCGAGAATGAAAAAAAAAGTCTAGAGCAACAATAATATACTCATCGGACCTATAATAATAATAATTGAATCCAGGAAGGGAAAAAAAATGTTTCGAGATTCTATCGCGCTACACGGTGCACACGGGATGTGACATGTATATGTAGCGCTCTCGAGATTCTCATACAGAAAATTAAACACAATGCGTGTACATAAAATTATTTGCATTGTAAAGAGAGAGAGAGAGAGCCACATCCTGCAGACTGTACCGCCAACAATAAGCCTAATTAATGTATATACATTTCATCTTGACATATTGCGAAATGATTCAGCAAACGCTCGCTCAACAACGAGCGATCTATTTTTGAAAATGTAACACCTGTCGTGCGATCTGTGCGAGTAAAAAAAAAAAAAAAAAGATATACGTTGAAAAATTGCTTCGGAAAATATAATGATGATTGATTCCAAGCTTGCGCCGATACTAATATCCAGTACTTTGAGCGACAATCCTGCGCCATGATTTTTTGCAAAAAAAGAAAAAACGAGAGACGAAATACATTAATAAGTTATATGAGTCCGCTTGTTTCCCGAGACTGCAAACTATTGCGCAAATATAGCACAACTCGCAGCTATATACATTTATACTCATGCATATTAATGCTCACTGCATCTGGACATGAGAACCGTAATTGGACGATAAATTCACGTTCGATTGTGCATGAAACAATTGAAAAAGCAAATAAGCCGCTGAGCACGCAAGTTAAATATTAACCAATCTCCCCAATATTGCCACATTCTTCATGTCTATCGAACGATCAATTAGACCGAATGAATATACTTCGCGTTCGGTATTAACCCCTGTACACATCTCAAATGCATAATTTTAATTTCTACATATCAATCAATACACTGCGCTACTTTTATCAATCGCCATCGCTAAACCAAATACAACCAAATATACTCCTTATCCAACCGAGAAACGGCACGCGAATCGATCCGCATCAGCGACGAATAAATCAATTCCGCCGGTGAAAAATTGCAGATCGCGCGATCCCGACGTACTCTATCTTCGGAAAAATCATAATCGAGCTCAGGCGCATGCGTTACATAAGCTCGCACGAGCCGCAGCCGCATCACATAGGCCGCGCGAAAAAACTTATATAGCTAATCGAGAAAAAAAAATTGACGAATCCGCGATTGAGAGTATAACATAAACCAGCGTGACTTGCGCTATTTCGGTAACGAAGCGCGCGCGACATTAATCCGACGATCGTCTAGTCTAAGGTCGCGTTACGCCAACGCTCGGTAATAATAATATAAGTATATCTTTAAGCTAATTTGATGAGAGGAGAGGCATTATAGGCTTTTAATTGCGAGGGGATACGCGCAGAGGTCGATGGTGTGTGTATATAGTTCTGTATATCAGCCTGGCGCGGGAAACAATGTTATTACTTAAGTATGTAAAAAGTTGATTAATCGCTTCCGAGGATCGGAGAAGTTGGCTTGCGAGCGCAGCGAGGAGCTAAAGCATAACTCGGCTCGTAAGGCGAGCTTATATAATTGAATAATTTTTCTCGCGCTTAACGGATTTGAAATAACGCGATATTCCAATAATACCTCGCAGTTTTTATTGCAAAGCGAGCGGTTCGCTGTCGGTCGGTGTATATAAGAGCTATACTTATATTACTGACATGTCGTGAAATATCGAAACGGGAAAAAGTCTCTCTCGTACAAAAAATACTTGGGCAAATAATTTATATTCATAATCGATGAAAAAAAAAATCAGTGATTTAATTACCAATACTATTTAAATAAATTGAATAATTTTTTTTCAAATAATTACGTGAATATTTCGAATAACTATAGAATACCGACGCTTCCGAGAAATAATAATAATAAAGTATTTGACTCGCGCGGCTCGTTCATTATCTGCTGCTACATTAGCTAACGCGCGACATTTGTAACGGTAATGTACAGCGAGAAACGTTTAAAAATTGACCCTGAAAATTAATTTCAGTTCTTTTTTTTCGTTTCTTTTATTTTGCCAGCGTGTCTTATCAATGATAATACAAAAGCCGCTTATATACCGGAGCAAATAAAGATATGCAAATAATGGATTACTATTCGAGTCTCTCGTGAATAACACTTTATAAGCGCCAATTACAATCGTCTCGACATTTACAACAGGTTGCTTTATTTATTGCTCCAAGGCGCCAAAGCGAATACAGCTCGAACACACGGCTTGTCGAAAATCGTCTCGACCCTCGCGAGCTTAGATTGAAATAAAAATCGACTCACCGATCCCCTCGATGACGTATCGGTCCTTCGGGTCCATCTCGGTGTACTCTGTCACGGCGATTATTCTCGTGCTCATCTCTCGCGATCGCCTCCGCGCGCACACACAGTTCACCTCATGCGCGCAAGCTCCTCGCCGCAAATCTCGCAACAAGGCGAGACGAAGCTTATGCTCCCAGTACCAATCGGCATCACCTGCGCACTCTGTCTCCCACTAGAGCACTTCACTGTTATAAATCTATATAGACGAGAAGCACGTGCGTACAAGTACTGGAGAGACAGGCGGACGCGCGCGCGACACGCGGGCCCGGATGACAATGCCGCCTCGGCGCGCCGGACCCGCGATATGTATTCTCTCTGGTGAAAAATCCGCGCGCCGTGTGTACAGAGAGAGACGACGTTGTGGTGGTGGGGCGCGCGTGTCTCACTCTCTCCCTCTAGCGCTCGGCGCTCTCGCACGCATCAGGTGCACCAGGCAGCAGCCGCGCGGCGGTGCTTTGCCGCAGAGCCACTCGCAGACTGTCTGGTGCGCAGTCGTCTCCCGGCGACCGAACCGCGCGCACCGGCCGCACGTGTACTCCAAGGTCAGCGCACTTTTCTGCCTAGGCGAGCCTGCTATTAGATTATGATACAAGTGGGCGCTCTAGGAGTACTTGAACGTTTTGTTTATTAGGAAGCGGCAGAGAAAAACGTGGCGCCGCGGTGATAGCGCGCCACGTGACATCCCTGATAGCGGCGGCGTAATTATATATGTAATAGCTGTCGTCGAGAATTCGCGCTTGAATTTGAGGCGCGAAGGACGCGCCAATAACGTCGACCGGTCAGACGACGCGCGCGCCTCGAATCTTAACAAGCCGGCCCGCTGTCCTTTTTGCGAACGGAGTTGAGATTCCGGACTGGCGGCGGAAATCCCTTGTTTTACTGCACAAATGTGGCCAGCTGATGTTTGCTATAACGTAATTATCTATTTTTTCGGCTTGTTTTTTCGGTACAGAAGTAGGCTGCAGCCGGTTCCTTATTTCCTCCTGCAATACCTTCGCCGAATATTAAAACCAAGGGCGCACTTGCGGTCAAGCCGAAATTCACCTGGTCGTTATGAAAATTCACTGTACGAAAATAATATTCAATCTCCCGCATGCTAATCAGCATATCGCGCACGCACGACGCACACTCACTCGTCTTTCCACCGGCAGCTTTCTTCTAGCACTGCGAACCGTCAGGAATTCCCTCTAATAAGGCAGGCTCTCCAACTGTGCAAAGAAGGCATAGATCGACTCTCCGCTCCTTATCACCTCCGTGTATATACGCATACACGCGCACTGAAACGTATATTATACACGCGTAACGCGGATAAGACGCGGAAAAACTTTTCCACCGTCTGATTTACTCGCGAATCTGACTCTTTAGTTCTATATTAACGAAGCACAACACACAGCAGCGGCAAAGCGTCCTCGTGTCTCGGCGCGCCGATCAGCTGTGCGCCGCTGAATGAGCTGCCGCGGGTCAGCGCTCACACGCGCGGACGCAGGTAGGATTACATACTTACGCGTCCTTTTCGCGCGCAGGTGTCGCCGCCGCCGGTGGGAGAGAAACGCGAGTAGTGGGGTGGTAGGGGAGGGTAGGATATATCCGTATATACGCGCTGGTGCTACAATGAGTATCGATTGTTTATGCGCATGTGATATAAAAATAAATAACAGCGAAAACGCAGACGAGGATTTATATATATATAGAGTACAATGACATTTAATAATAAAAGCGTGGTATTTTGTAATGCGATAATCGTGAACTTGACAGAGCGCACCTTTCAACTGCGTTCTTTGAAAGTTAGGTACTTGGGTGGAGCCATAGATGGATGGTGACGAAGCTCAGAGAAAGTGATTCCTGCTTTTCATTAGAACCGATAACCGGCGGTATATGATAGGTTTTCCTTTCGACTGACCTGACCGGAACTGTTTCTATACTCTCACGCGATTATACCTCTGTCCAGACATATTTCAATTGCGTGTCATTACTATCAGTTAATCACACATTATACATCATGTTACGAAATAATTATAAAAAAAAAAGATGCTTCTAAGAAACCTTGGTTCTTCATCCCACAATGAGAGTCTGGAAAGAGACGTTAATGCGTCGCTTATTCGGTGCCACATTAGTTATCGGGGAAAAAGTAGGAATTATGAATGAAAACGTAATAACGCGTGGCCTGCAGGCGCGTCTAAACTCTAGTCGCTAATTAAAATGCACACTCTCAAACGCCTTTTTCGCAATACTGCATCGATTATCGCGGCCGATTAGAGATTCAAATCAGGCCGGGAAAGAAAGAATTTTAACGAGCGACATTTGTCGATTCACTCGGTCGTTATTCGAGTGTCAACGTAAACAGGATGAGAAATTAGCGTATTTAAATAATTGATCGACGTGCGTAATATGATGTGTGAATGAAAATTACAATGCTTGCATTATATCTTTATATATATACTTGCGATGGGGTTATTGAGATGATTTATTTTAATATTGCCATACACATAAACTTTTGGTAAATTGTCATTAGTTCCAATCGCAGAATTCGTCTTCGTTGTGAAACATCTGTAATACATGCTTATCGCATATCTTATGTATACTTATTAGTTCGTACTACAGAGTAGCTCTGAGCCCACAAGATAACAGCCGTACATGTATTTCCCAACAAAAATCAAAAACCAATGAGCGATACCGAATTCCTATTAGATAAACAGAAGTGATAGCTGTAGCTCATGCTACATCGGCTAATTAATCTTCGGTTAAAAAAAAGCATCCACATATATATGGCGGCGCGTTTCTTCATCTTCGAAAGGTCATCCCGTCTATAGCTCTATCGTGAAAGCGTCCATCTCATTGAAAATCGCTCCCACGAGCCCATAAATCTCGGCCCAATCCACATCGATCTCCCTTTTCCTCGCGGCCGCACTTTCCCAACCGACGAACCGGAATATACGCCGAACGCGAACACAACGCGCGTCTCGCCGAAAGAAAAGGACGCTTCGTTTCTTTTTCCACTGCAATAACCATCATACCGCAGCGGTTACTCGGTCAGGCAAGATTGTAAATCGACAATTGCTGGAATGCAATCAGAACTGTTATACGCGGTGGGAATTGCAGTGGCAACTACACACACAGAACGCGCCCACCTGTATACGCGTAGTTTTGCGATCCTTGTGTGTAGGTCAGCCCGATTTTGCTGTTAGAACGAATCGCTCAGGCCGCGCATGAATGTAAACGCGGTCGAGTTTTCGTCTTGTTAACCTAAAAGAGAAATGTTATGGATATTTAGGCACTCGAGCGTGTGCAGTGTATGTGTGACATAGGTGTGGAAAAAGATTTGTACTAGACACGTATACGGGGCGGGAATGGAAAAATAGTGCAGAAAGCGAGCGATTGAAATTAATGTAAATTGTAGCTTATGCAAATCGGTGGAGATAACAGGTGGGCTTAGTCAAGCATATAGAATAATTCGTGTAGTATATGCCATGTGAATTGTAAATTCGACTGCTGTGTTCGTTGGTACATGAAGTTCACAATGCTCTTTACAGTTCTTTAGAAAAAAGGACGTCCTTGTATTATGATTTCCGACACCCTGATCAAAAAAAGCCTCTTTTACTATATACCATCGCGAAAAAGAAAAAAACTTAAAATCATAAGAAAATAATCTTTCAGGCGGACGAATGGATGCATAATGCTTCTACCACGGTTATTAGTCAAATATCTCTCACCGCTAAAAAAGACCGAAGACGCCGGAAAACCACAGACACAGACGTCGTCACGTGCGGCACGTGCTCCACGTAATGGTACTCTGCTTTAACGGGGGGGAGGCACAGCGTCGTAATTGCGAGCGCATTCCGTGCCGACGCGCGATTACAAGCCTCTCCGCGATAACGCGCAGGATGAGGTATAGGTAAGTGTGTTATGTTTCTTCCGCGCTAGCCGTTAACGCGATTGGCGACGGGCAATTTGTAAATTAGACGCGGCCGGCGATGGGTCTTGTCGGAAAATAATTTGCATTCTAAAGTGCCAGCGGCGATCGCTCGGTTTGTTTACACGCGGATTTTTCTTGTCCCCTCCGTTAAGTGGAGGAAAAGTGTGCGGTACGTGCGTTGGACATTATTATATAGTTATGAGAATCGAGAAAAAGAAGCTGTTATAATATGGTTTTGGTATATTGTTAAACGAAACGATCTACACGGTACGCGCGATCGTAAAGAAAATTAACTTGAAATTACGAATTTTTAATCTTCCGCTGACATTTATGTCTCTCCAGCGCTTCAACCGGGGCCTAGATGATTCACCCGTGAATCATAAAATCTGTTTTTCTTTGGCTTCGCTCGCGCTTCGATAATCTTTTATGAAATCAATTACGTTACGGCCTACACAACGTGAGTTAACATTTTCTGCTCATCGGGAGCGAAAATTCTTTGTCTAATATTTCCACTCACACGTTTCGCTAAAATAGTAGCGTGTACAATTAATATCCGCACGTTAGCCTTTCGTTAGTAAACAATTCGCATATAGCAATAACAATCGCATACTTTCGTGCCTTTTTACAACCGAAATAAAACGTGTTTACTAGCGAGCGATAACAATAGCCTTTACCTTCGGCTCGTTGGCGCATAAATCAGGCGCGCGGCAAATTTCATTAACCCGCGAAACGATAAAAAAAAGGCATTACGCCGAACACCTGTTAACATTCTCCGCCGGCTGAGTGCAGTCACATTCCATTAATCACGATTAATTTTATTAAGTCCCATGATGCGCCAATTTCCGAGATATATACATATATAATCAGCGATCTCTCCGTAATTTGCGCTCGCTTGTAAAATTCATTAACTTCTCTCCCGCGGCTTGACAATTTAAAAAACATTACTCTCAACGTGAATTACACCGCACGGGCCGAGAGGAAGAAAAAAACAAAAACAACAAAGAACTCGGCTGCTCTCTGCACACTTATATATTTTCTCCGCCGAAAGGCCTTTCCCCCTCGTGTGTCGCAAAGAATTCTCCGCAGGCCGAGTAAAAACTGCCGCGGCCTCGTAAACCTTTTCCTCCTCCTTCCAAAAGAAAAAAAAAAGGAGGTGAAAAAAAAATCGAAACGACTCGCGGCGGCGCATGACAACGAGCAGAGCCGCGCGCGTCCATCCTTCGCGCGGGGCGCTCAAGATAAAAAGCGCGGAGAAGAGAAAAAAGAAAGGAAAAATGGATGGACACGAGGACGACACGAGCGCGCTCGATCGACCTTATCCTTCGAGCCGAGGGCCTTCCGACGAAATGGGTGTGCCCCGGTAGTTGTGTCATAGGGTATATAGCGATCGAGCGAGCCCAACCCCCGCAGCTCGTGCAGTCGTCTACGCACGCGAGCGGCTGCGGGTATATGGCGAGTTGAGGTTATATATATAGCAGCGATGGCTTAGATTCGCGCTTTCGGAAATGTATATAACTATCGAGGTTAGCTGATGGATGCATCGGAATTTTATGTACGGCGGCAGTGTTCGTTTTTGAGACATTTTCGCTTAATTCGATGTAAGGTATGATAAAGTATAACGGGTCAAGTTTGTTAGGGTGTGAGTAATGAGATGTAAAGGACGAAAGGACTGATTTTTCGTTGAGATGAGAATTTTGAAAAATAATTGCATAATTATATACGTTAGTGCCGATGCGACTAACCATGTTTCCTATTTAGCTCTTATTAAACGCGTTAATGCCGTATGAATTCATACTTTATCCTGTGAAAGCGAAAGTGCGATCCATCACCGGTAATTAAAGAAAGTAATGGTAGTCATTTGTACCCGGAATGATACAGTCAATTATAACATTTTTATAGTTCATAATCTACTGCACGAAACGGATAAAGCCGGCGTATAATGTCCGTGTATCATTAATTTTTTTTTCTCTTTTGCAAAATTATTTGTTACGATTTTAATCCAACATTGTTCATAGGTCTAAGATTTCTCTGGACTGAATGTAGGTGTTTTTTTTTACCTCCATTGTGTATCGAGCAATAAATAATGTATCCGTGACCCTAATGAGATGAAAATTTAAGTAAGAAGCGCTATAATAGCATATTGATGGAGTATACATGACATCCCAAATATCTCTTGCGCCGTGTAATTTTCTCGTGTAACACCTTGAAACTTGATCGTGCAGTACATTATAGGCATGGACAATTTGTGGTAAAGATGTAAGCAAAATAAAAAAAAATTCTTAACTTTACCAATATTAACATATGTTTTGAATTAAATTGATTACTCTTTCGAACAAACTTCGCCGTGTAATTAATCAAACGTTTGAAACGTATTAAGTCAAACATCAAGGTTTCAAGAAAACGCTTTTCACGATGATCCATTTTAAGTTTATCGACCTAACTCAATACATACGTCGAATATCTTTTTTGTTGACTGGCTGATTACTAATTTATTTCAAATATCCACATGCATTTTGATTTATTGTAATATTTAATTTTTTTCACATAAAGTTCGAAATGTTAAATTTTTGCAAAACTATTGCCTAAACCAACCAATACGTTAATGAGGAAAAGTTCTTTAAAAAGACGATAAATTATATGTATTTTTTGCCATAAAATGTATAAATACCTCCATAAACTTTTTAAAGGTTTATCGAACTTTGCAACTTTTTCATTTACTTTTACGCCGAATCGTGCGGACGTGCGTGCATTAAGGACAATCAGTATTATTAATTTTTTTTTATCAGCGATGCGAACGTTAATGCATACCGCGCGACGTATACTCAAAATTATAGCATACACATTTATCAGAATACACGATATTATTTTTACACGCTTAAAAATCGTCTCGAGCATAAACTCAAATTACTTTATATATACGCCGTACGAAAAGCGCATAACTCGCGCGATAAAGCCCGAGAACTGAAAGAAAACAAAAGACTCGCTTGAAGTTTAAAAAGGCACTTCACCGACAAGGTAACGAGCGAAATCCACGCAGCTCTTTCCCCTTTTACATCCACAGAATTATTGCTTTCGCGCGCTCACTTCCACTTCCCGTAATTGCGCAGGTATAGGTGCAGCCTACGATGCTCTTCTTCCTAATATACACACGCCTGTACGATCGATCGGCCTTGAACGTCCGGCCGGCGGACGCATCGATATTTTCGTCTGCGACGAGCGAGTCGATAGACTTTTTCACTCCTCGTCGTAAAATTAACGTCGCGACGACAGTGAACGATGCTACTTCCTCGTGGCAATGCTATACGTTTCATTTCGTTGACCCCTGATATATGGGCAACGGGCGTTCCCTTGAAAATGTGAAGGGTGCCGAGGCCGCTGATCGTCCAAAAGTTGACAATTGCGATGTTGAGGAATTTAACGACGAGGGTCGCTGACCGTCCGACAGATGAAAAGGACGTCCGTGGGAAGTGCGTGCTGGAAAGTTTGCCACACGCGAGAGAGTAGCGTAGCTAACAGAGGCTTTTTTTAATGAGCTTTTACGGGAGGTCGAAATCTGATGCTAAAGTGCTCGCAGTGACGTGATAATAAATGTGCTTTTAATTTTGACGTTTGATGAATGTTTTAGAGTAAATCTAGAAAAATCTAGTAATGAACTTTTAATCTCTTTAGGAGTGATAAAGAACGCTATCTGAAGACGAACAAAGACTCGTTTTTTTTTTGTATCGTTTGATGCCATACGTACGATGGCATTGGAAGTGAAACAGGCGGTATGATTTCGTTTGAAGACGATGAGAACACCTGCTATTTACTCGTTTATTATTGAATTACAAATAGATGTAGGATGATAGATGATCTCGTTATACGATATATATAGAACTGAAAGTTCGAATTAATAACTGGATAATTTTAATTAAATACTCGGCACTTCCGATACCCAATTTATGATATCCAGTTTGTTTCTTACCCGAACCAAAATAACCAAATTTATTACGACCTTCTTTCGCAACGTTTTTGCACTGTCCAATATTAAAATTATGGCCAAACTAACGGTAAAAGAAATTATTTTTTAAACTTATTTTTTCCTTTTCGCTTCAATTAGCCCAAATTACTCAAACAAAGATAGTTTTCTACATTGCGCGTATCCAATTAGTTACATAAACCATGTATACCGTTCCGACAAATATAATATCCCTACTACCAAGCCTCAGCACAATATTACCCGACAACAATTTTCAATAACCTCTCCGGTGAACAAGACAAAAAAAAAATGTAAAGTACACGTTTTAATCACTCTCTGCCAATCATACAAATTTCGTCTCCTGCTTAATCTTCAATCCGTCCAAAGCAATGGGATGGCAAAGGTGGCGAGAGGGGCAAGTGAAACTTAGCAGCTTAGCTGCGACGACGAGGACAGTAGTCATATACCGGCATTGTTCACCTTACCAACCGCGGTTATAAAAAATCGCGTTCCAATCCGAGAGAGTCGGAAGGTCGCCTCGGGTTCTGCTGCTTTATCAAAGTACAATCAAGACTAATCCCTTCCCGTTCTTCGATCTGCACGTGCGCATGAGCATCGCCAGCTATTCTGTGTTTATAAGCACTGATTGGTACCGTTTAATTGGTTTCTTTGTTCCGGTCAAAGCTTTGTTGTAGACAGCTGGTAAATGTGTAGCAACAAAGGGGGTATTGTTGATATCGAATATTTGAATAATTTATGGCGATTCGCACTGTCAAGTGCAGAAATGCGCAAGAATGCGAGGATTCTAAATCGGCTTTTTATCGCGAGCCGCGCGACAATAAATTATATTGTAATGAAAAAGTGGAGCTTTAAAAGAGTACTGCTCGAATAACAATCGGCAATAAAGGTGATTATGTGATACTGAACTTTATGGTCGGATAAAAAAAGTCTCGCGCGCAGGAGCAATTGCATGCGGCATGCCCCGAAAGACAATATTTTTTTCACCATTATCGTTAAAAAACAATCGTAAAGTTATTTTTTTGCTTAGAAAAAAAAATTGAAAAATACCTAATTATCAAATCTGTAATTAAAATGCGATAAAACGATGTGTCTGGATCAAGAAATAAAAATCATTGCGCAAGACACAATAACAATCTTTTAATGCTAAATCAAAATCAACAACTAATTTTCCATTACAAGTAAAGCCATTCAGTACTCGTGATTTTTCGGGCGCTTGTACTTACACTTAATATATCTCGGGGTCAGCATCGAGGCGCGAAAGGTAAACGCACGGACGTCCGCCTAACAGCCGCACGTTTATGACCGGCGCGCTTTATTCGGGGGGGCCTCGGACGATGCGCTGCGCGCTGTGTCGATTATCGACCTCGCGCGTACGCGCGCCCTACAGCGCATATTAATAACACGACATCGACTTCCTTTCGTTCAGTACTTATAGGCTCGTGTAGTGTAAAGCGATAAAATATAGTTTAAGCGGTGCGTGGAACGTAATTTGGTAAGTTGCGGGATTATTCGGTGCTGAAATGTATAGCGTTGGTTAGCGGTCGAGTAAATGCGTATACACGCATAAAGATAACGTTCGTATGCTTATCAGTTGAATTTTAATAATTTAAAGGTTCATTTTTGTTGGTATCATTCGACTGTGTAATAAAAACATTATTTTAATTTAATTTGTATCTAAAATACGTTTTTTAGTCGAAAAACTAATTATACTTAATGGAATATAAAAAATATGAGTTATATTGTACCTTATTGTTCATAAAACAATTTCAAGCCTAATCTATCCTATAAAAATGGCTTGAGATAAACCAACAATTAGCGAATATTTTTCTTTGTTTCTTCATATATCCCAGCATTGCCCTAAATCGCACAAAGCAATCGCGTCATATTAGTATATAAACTTTATAACCCTCAAGAGCGCCAAAACATAATCAATCCCCAATAATCCGTTACCTCCAAACCCGCAAAAAGTAATGAAAAAACAAGCCAATCGCTCGCCACTTTGCTCTCAGCTCACGTGTCTCGTGTCGAATCATCTCGGAAATCCAATAAAACGCTTAAGCAGCTCGTAAACGCGGGCCGTTAACAAACGCGTGTATATATACGCGAAAATCCCGCTGGAACGCGCGCACGCGTCACTCGTCCGCGACTTATCGCGTCGTAAAATGCTCCGCGATCGAGCGAGCGCAATTGTATATATGTATATCTGCGCAGCGCTCGATTGTGAGCGCGCGGCTGAACTCGATAATTTTTCGGCCTTGCCACCGATGATAATGACACGCGTAGTACAGACCGCGGATGACAAGACGAGGCTGCGATGGCTATGTGGACTTACGTGCGCGCCGAAGGATTTTCGTGGCTGGTCGTAGTAGACGAGAGACATCATCACACACTCACCTGGAAATAGAAAAAAGATTATCGTCAATGATGAGGAAAATTCGTACAGTGCTGTTAATTTTTTATGCTTATGCACATATATGACCATTTTTATAGTGAGTTTACTCCGTGCGCAGTATTGGCGAGTGAGAAAAATGTATCCAGGTTATCGGGTCTGACGCGCGCGAGCAAGCGTTTTTACAAAAAGCGAGAATTCCGTCAACAAACAACAATGTGCGCTCGGGCATGATTATGCAAGGATAACGTGAAAACTATTTGCATAACGTGGAAATAAAGAGCGACGACGACGAGGACGGGGGACACTGAGGACGTGAGCGGAATTCGACGACGGCTCATTTTCAAGCCATTATATTTAACGTCGGGTTAACGTTTGTAGCTGCTGTGCGCTTTTTGCACCACATAGTCGCGAGCTAAGTAAACATTCACACACTCGAACACACAGCAGGATAAATGATACCTGCGGTGTGCGGTGCGGGGAACAAGTGTTGTAAACAAGTGCACTTTTAGTCGGATCTGTGACTTGTGTGTCTATATATCCGCAGCCATTAGTTCGATATTTAATGATGAAAATTCACATATTCAAGCTTTGAAGATATTGATTTTTCAAGGTATTTTCCCGAATGTCATATTTTTATAAGGAACATTCATACAAAATCGCAAGAAACAATGGCTGCCATACCGGAGAATAAAAAAAGAAAATTAAAAAATTAAAAAATATAGAATTGTTAAGGTAGGTATAACTACATCAACTTTTCTATTCTTTTCAGCCTTATTATTAATAATAATAAAAAAATCTAACACTGAGATACAATTGTTAGGTAAAAATCAACCTAGAATATGCTTAAGATTTCTATCAGGATGGTCAGTAATATTACATATAAGTAACATATTGCAACAAAAAATACGTTCCAATTTGCTCTCAAGAACAGCGCAAAATACTTCTGCACAATTGTGCATTTCAAAATTTGCATTCGAGTGACATAATAATAATAATTTTCGCTTTGACACCACGGTACAGCAATACGCATCATCATTTCCCTCAAGGTTCTTCCAAATTACTCCCGACTTCAGCGACGATTATATCGCACACGAATTCTCTCTCTTCGTACAAGCGTCTACGTAGAAAAATAACGCGCGGCGCCTTGCACAATATAATACACCTGCCAAAACAAACGCTCGTCCGAAGCGCAAGAGGCACGAAATGTATATATACACGCTGTAAAGTACGTAACTGGCTTATCTCGGTGAGAGAGACTCGAAATCATCGTTCGGTTCCAGCCGTAAGAGCACGCTAACCGCCGTCGCCACTTTTTCACGACAATAAAGCGTCTTTTCTCATACAATGCGCGACTATGTAATACACGCGCGTCGTGCTGCCAATTGTCAGCACGAGCGTATATGTCATACCGTCGTGTCGTATAGATATACGCGTGTCGCGGTCATCGGCATTTCGGTCAGTGCGCATGACGCGCGTGGCGGCTGCGAGCAAAAAATTCTTTCGCTGCGAGATCGTATACGTGATTTGTGTGTCTTGAAAGGCGCGTTTTTTTCTCTTTTCGAGCCCAACTATGATCCTCCTCGGTGAGTGCGTACATCTACGTCATCGACTGGTCGTTGCGTAAGATACTGTAGGCGTACTTAGGCCGACGTGCCATCGTTCAAGTGTACACATATCGTTTATATAGAGCGCATATGAGTTCTGTTACCGTTGTCTGGCTCTGCTTTTCGAAGCTTCTTCGACGCAAAAAAGCCGTAAACGACAAAAAGTTTTTGCGGGACTCGTTGTCTGCGTGCGTCCGTCTACTTTTATGACGAGTCAATTCCAGACAGTGCATACAAAATGAAAAAATATTTTCTCTCAACGTGAATCCCATCAGTAGAAAAAAACATCCATAAATATTTATCAATGTAAAGCCAGCGTTTCCAGTTTATCATATTTGTTTCCTCAAAATGGCTATAATATACGCTGACAACCGCAATTTGTAAGCACACTTCATTATGTCTGATAATCCGTATTATATACCTCCATTGCAGTGAAAAACAAGCGTCTGACACTCCTACTTTCCATCGAAATTTTCCCATCCAGCGCTTCGCGGCGCATCACCCGCGCGACTAACCGCAACGATGACACAACCCGCGCGCGCTACGCAGCTGGAATCTCAATACCTTTTTCTACTCCTTCCCGCTAATCAGCTCCATCTCTCTCCCTCTCTAAAAATCGCGCAAACAAATCATCAATTATTGAAACCGCGCGCAGGTGCCAATCCAACCGCAATGATCGCAGGCCACCTGCGTATATTGCGCACAGAGCGCAAGGTCTCGCGGACCCCTCGCAAATAACAACAAACGACAAGTGCGCTGACATCGTGATGTGTGTGTATATAGAAGCGCATAAATTAGATCGCGGCGTGGTATATAGAGTGCTTGGCCGTCATCGCGCTGGTACACACCTTCTATACAGGGGCGTGACACATGCACGCACGTGTGTGACGTGTACATGACGGTCGCGAGAGCGATGGGTGTTTTATTATTGGCCGCCGGATGAAAGCGAGCCTCCGCACGCGCGCGCGCGCGAGCAAAAACGCTATCTAAATGGATCGATGCAGAGGTGTATTCCTTGGTGATGATTTTTTTTGTCCGCGAAAGTTTTAGCACAAGGCTATGTACCGCCGCGGACGTTGAGTGTGGATGTAGCGTATTATATATACTTGACGTTGGAATCGTTAACGCCGTGTAGCTTCTAAGTGCTTTTTTTGCCTCGCATTTCACGCTCGACTGGATTTTTCTGGTTGAACTCTGCCGGCTGCTTCCGACGTTTAATGTAATATATAATATCAGGGATCGGCGCGGCTATTCGGATTGTAAAGTTGTGCGCGATTTATACGTCGAGATTCGTCATTTGAAATTTTAATAGCAGACGAGCAAAAAAAGTCTAACTGTGATTTATGGGGTATGGTCGCGTGTGCACTCGGGACAATGAATTGAAGTTTGCGTGATTTTTGCTAATGTTGGCGGTAGGTGCGTACGCTAACGCTTGAATAAGAGTGGTTGAATTAAAACGCTTTTGGAATAAATATCTATAGTATACTAGTCGCGCTCTATATATCCTTCTTGCAATACTAGCTCAAATGGTGTGGGCGATGATCAAAATTAATCGAAAGCATATTCCGAAAGTAGACCACTATACTTTCCCTAGCTTCTTCGAAAAACTATAGACAATCCGTCGTATTGTTTTGAATTATTTCCCGAACACGCGCTCACTCTTAAAACTCGACGCGTTTGGAAAATTCCGTTAATTACAATAATCGTTAACTTTCGATCGCTCCACTATACGACAAAATATGTTATTGTCCGCAATTTTCCACCGAACTTCATCAATTATTCAAGCCAGCTCTGTTTGAAATGCATTACCATACCATCTGAACCAACCTATATATATTTACACACACATTCCGCACCTACGCGAATCTCCAGCACGAAATTCCGCAGCAGCTATATACATCTTACGCCTTCGACCGAAAAGCGCGCCTCGTGGTGTCTGCGGTTTGCACAGTTCGCGAACGACGATGACGACCTTCACCTTGCGGAAGGATGAGCCGCGCCGTTGTCGACGTCGCGCAAGATCGATGCACCTGTTTGCGCGGAATTCTCCGCGCCGAGGCTCGTTCGTATCATATGTTTGCGCGCGCGGCGGCTTTTCGCGTGATTGCGTCGGTGGCATGTATGCAGCGGTTGGTGTTGTTCGGGAGAAGAGATAAGAAGAAGAAAAGGAGCGGGGGAAGGAGAGCCGCTTTTTGGGTTGATGAGGAGTTGCTGAATGTTGATTGTTGCTGAAGGGATGAATTATAACATGTATAATTGTAACGAAAGTTTGTCATTTAATGGTGTTGCTTAGAATTGATAATTTAGTTGAAAGCTTAAATAAACTTTTTTCCCGAGATTTAAAGTGTGAAATCAATGGAATAAATGAATTACATATATAAACAAAAAAAAACATTCTAAAAACAAAAAGTGAAATAACGTCAAATATAAATAAAGTTAAGGAAAGTCAGAGCAGACCTATTTACTGACACAATTCACTACGTCGCGACTTGTGTACATCCGAAGATTGGCTCTTTCGAGCTAGTCCGATAATTGACAGCTTCTAATTGTTAAGAAAATTTCGGAATGGCATTTATTGGCTATACTCACAAAATGGGATATATCGGGAGAATGATCGATCTGTACTCTCTTGCTAACTCAACCTAATACACTCTCCACTTAAGAATGTGTTTTTTTAGACTTAGCATCCGATCCCGAGTCTTTGAAATTTCGTCGACGAACGATGATGAATAACAATTTTACGCGATCACGACAAATCAGACGTATGATAGAGCCGAAAAGTTCACGTGAGACAGGTGCTGCGACCGCGGATTGCTATAATTACCGCGCGATAACTATGATTATCATTTAATTCGTATAATCGCTAGCCACGATCTTTTAATAACCATGCTATTTTCACGGAAATGATATAAAGGCTGCTTGATTCAAACTAAAGCAATCCAATTACTTGCAGTGCGATAGAGCAAGTGCGAATTTTTAACGGAAAAATCAGTGCAATTGACATGAGCGAGCGAACGCATCAAAATAGAGATAAAAGTAGATCGCCCGCGCGATCTTCTACGACGCGTTGGTATTTTAAAAATTTTCCCAACAGTCTTTTCGCCTCTCTGCGCGATTGCGCAATATAGCTTTATGCTTGAAAAAAGCGCAGCAGCCGGAGCAGCAGCATGGCGGCGCAATTTTTCACAGATAATCAGTTTTCCCTCATGAATTTTGCATGAGGCGTAGCGTGTCTATAAACAGTACGCGTATCCCATAAGTTAGTGTCGCTCGCGGACAAAAAAACGTCATAATAGTTGACGAGAGATATATATATATACCTATTCTCGCCTGGTTGCTGGAAAAGCACATAATGCGCGCTCGCGCTTCCTCTTATCTCTCGCGGGTATTATTATTTAATACGTTGCGCAACTTTCGAGCGTAGGATCGTGACTTTTCTTTTCCCCCCCGGGCGCTTCTCGAGATGCGCAACATTTTTACCATTTTTGTCTCGTTGGGGGTCAGAGTATAAAGTATTATATGTATATATACGTAATCGCAATCCCGAGGCCGAGGCAAGGGCCGAGGAGTTGATTGTCGTTTTTTACCAATGTTTGGTCAGCTGCGAGTTCCTGTATGTCGATTTGTAAACGATGAGATCTGATAATTTCCGAAAGGATTTACCAGATAATGCAGCTAGCAATCTAAATATTCGTTTTTAATGTTTATGTTACGTGACAAAATTTATGATGCAAGAGGTTATTAAAAGGTTGCCACAGCGTCGAGAATCGGATACATTTAGAAGTTTCTACAATGACGGATCGTAGATTGAGATCGGAAGCGGCAGGAAAATCCAGAGAAACTCAAGAGCACGTGCGAATATGAGATGACGCGAGCGCTGATATGTGATCTCACAAATACGGATTCGTATAATGATCAATTATGTCATATATGCACGTGTAGGATGTAGCACAATCGTTCACCTCATCTATTCGCTCTCATGTTTATACGTGCAACTGTGTAAACGTATCAGACTGAGCCATGAAATATATCTTAAATTCCGTACATATTTTCACCTCTTATTCCGATATAAAAAGTTTAAAACAAGCTGCAGAAATTTTTAATACATGTACTTCTTAAACATGTGCCCATAATTCAGTGCAATTATAATGTGCGCAGAGCGACGATACGCGCGAATAAAAATCAAGTGGTCAAGTTGAAAAGTACGGCATATATCACTGATGCGCTGCACGTGCACGCGCGCATCGCCTCAAGTAGATGCATACCGAGTACATCAAGATAATGTCTTACTCGACTCGGATGCTTCTACTTATATACTCGTAACCCCCCACGCCAGCTTTACGCACTTTAGACACACGCACATACTTATATTCTATCGGACGAATACTATAACCCTTTAAACTATATATTCAGCACATATATATCATAATTACACAAACATATTAACCGCATTCTCAAGCTCTCCCCCACCAAATCGGACCTTATCTCGTATTATTCGCACAGCGAATGACGTCACACGTCACGTCTGATGACAATACGACACACCAACTACCAAGGGGAAAAAACGCGGCCGCCAAGCGAAAACGGGGCCGTTTACGATCTCCCCAATGGTTGGCTATCCCGCGGCGTTCTCTCGTTCTCTCTCAGCACCTCAGCACGCAGCGGGACAGCGCGCGGGCAAGGACACACGCTCGGGTGGCTTGCTACTTTATGAGTTAAATAATATAAGGCGGCGAGAGTAAAGTGCACCGGAGTGGGTGATGTTTTGGCAGGAAAATCGTTTGTTTTTTCGATTGAACTCTTCTCGAAATTTAAATCAGTGGCGAATCTGCGAATGTGGACATTCGCGATTAGTTCGGAAGCTACTCGGACCTATTCTTTCGTAATAGGTTCATTAGATGTACTTCGAGACCAAATGAGTTGTTACATGTTTTCGATTTAGGAGAGTTAATGGCTAGTAAGAATGTTTTATTACGGAATAGTTTGTTAACGCTGAATGATGTCGGCTATTATTCTATATAAATATTATTCGAGTATCAGTACCAATTTGAATACTTTTTCCTAGAGATTGGTCACTCAAAAACTTTAAAATAAGCTTTTATTGAATTTTTATAGTCATTTAAATTTGGGTGGGTGATATTGAGAACCGTTACCCTACTTATAACTGAAATCAGTGAATATTCGTTGATAATTAGGGAATGCTCACTGGTTGTCAGTTATAAGCAGACAACAGATTTGGTTTCAATGCATCCATTCACTGATTCAAATTTAGAGAGTACAATGACACTTTGTTTGACGTCATTGACTTAGAAAATAGTCCACGTGAAAATTAAAATGATTGTAACGATATTGGTAATATATTGGAAAAAGGTATGGGAAGTGTGTAGATTATACATCGGGAAAGATATTGCTAACAAATCCTCATGAAAAGCATATTTCGATCTTTTATCGATATATTATACTTGTAGAAATAATTATAAAAGATTTTAATTCACAATTGTTAACCTTTTTTATCTGGCTTAATAACGATTGCATTGCACGGCATTAATGGTTTCTTTGTGTCAACGAATCATTGCTTAGGACATGCATGAAGCCGTTCCTTTATATTAACATTTAATTTCCATTTAATTCTCTAATAAAAAGAAAACAATAGTTCAATGGATAGCGAGGACCATATTTCGTGCCCCGTTTAAAGACCTAATAGTAAAATTGAGTATTTTCAACAAAAACGTCTGCCATAATAAAAAAAGCACAAGATAATTTATTAAAATTATCAGTAAGTTTTAATTGTGGATAAAAAGTTAAAAAACGTGAAAATATTCATTCATTAACATCGTCCGAATATAAGCTTTCTGCCATAATAACATAATTTTCCTCTAACGTCGAAGTGTTTTAAGCGCT
This sequence comes from Torymus auratus, assembly GCA_900474315.1. Taxonomy (NCBI): domain Eukaryota; kingdom Metazoa; phylum Arthropoda; class Insecta; order Hymenoptera; family Torymidae; genus Torymus; species Torymus auratus. The sequence continues at coordinate 52,150 of UXGD01000193.1, read as the reverse complement.
AATCACTAGCCGGCACGAATGCGGCAAAACAATTCCATTATCGTTCCTAGTTCGAGATATCTTGTAATTAGGAAAAAAAAAGTAAGGTAGAATATATGTGTTTCCGACAAATTACAGTTCCTATTCACACTTGTTATTAAGCCGATAAGCGCGAGTCTATATGTTAATAATTAGCTCGGATAACAATCTCGAATCGCACTTTAAGACTCTAAAGCTATATAGCTATCACGATAGACAGATACAACAAATGAGAAAAGCGAGTTTTTCCAAATAACAAATTACCCGCTTTTACCACGCGGCGTTATTATGCTCCGCAGCGCTCTCTGCGTCTCTTTCTTGCTGTACTTCGGCAACACCGTATAATTGCGCATCCGATCGGCATCGCGCGCCTGTTCCCACCGAAAAAGCCGCCCGGCATGAATTCCGTAAGTGTATATATATACACGTACTCCCAGCGGTGAACGCCCCTTACTGTACCGGCACCTCGTCTCGGACTTTTCAACCGAACGGTTCGAAAAAGTGGATCGCCCGCAGTCCTGCATCCCAACTATCTATATACTCACGCACACACACGTGTGCAAGTGAAGTAAAGAAAAAAAAGAAGAAATTCGACGGAATCGCGTTGTTGCGCAACGCAAAGCGCATATGTAAGTGTGTATAATATAGGTACGAAGGCGACAGTTAGAATCGTCGTCGTCGTCGCCACGCCTATACCTATTCGGTCGTGATTTACCTTCTAATCTGCATCGAGCGCACGAGCGCGTGCACGCCTCTCTGAATTATGTAAGTTTTCGGAAAAATCTATTGTTTTCCGGACGAGCGGTGCGGTTTTGAAAAAGAGGTGCGGGTGAGAGAGAGGGAGAGAAAAAAACAGGTGGAAAAGACAAAGGAAGGAGCTGGGCGCGTGATGCCGATGGATTTATTATAGTGGTGTAATAGGTAGGGGAAGGAGAGGAGTTTTGCACGTGGCAAGCGTGGCGAGTGATAATTAAAGCGGATAATAGTAATATAAGTGCTCGCGTACCGAGCTAAATTTGATTATGACTGCGGTTAATTGAACGATGGGTGTGTGTATCTGTACCAGGATGCAAAATCTATGTAAACGTTTCACTCTCGAAGACGCTGTCAAATATTGTGTCGCACACACTCAATTATAATCTTGTTTATTGTCAGGCGCAGGTATATATTTATCCGCACAGGCAGATATAAAACCCTTCACTATACGCACTCGTATATCTTCAACTTTATTTATCCTTCTTTCGATTTTGTAGCCTCATCCTCGCTGTATAACCGCACCGCAGAGCCCTCTGCGCGCATTATTCTCTTCCTTGCGGCGACTACGCACGCATCGACCCTGAGAGCAGCAGCAGCAGTGAAGTCGCGCAGAAAAAGATGTTCTCTGGGTGCGCGCCGCGCATATAGCGACGTAAATATTGAAGCTGGAACTTAGTGGGCCTTCGAAAATTGGAAGAGCGCGCGCGAGCGCGGGCGAGAGAGCTATTTTTGCGCATGCGCCTGACGTCAAGCAGAGACCCAAATGAAAGGTTAACAAGGGAAAAAACATGTGGTATGGATGAAGTGCGGTAGTTTGTTTACGAGGAAGCGCGGTGTATGGTTAATAATTGGGTAGGGTGGTGCTTTATATGCTGGGGTAAGGGAGATGTCGATAAAGATCGGTTATTTATGTTGATGATACAGTTTATAGATGCGATCAATCTTTTTCTACTCACAAATGTATAATACACTAAAGGCTAATAATGTATGTTGATTAAGTGGCATATATAGTTTCCTATTGATTTATGTAAAAAGCTATTATCAAGAGTTTTTATTCATTAGGCAGATATAGTCTATTTCGGATAAAAAAAGTCGTAGACTTGTAAAATCTTTTGATAAAGCTGCGACATAATAATTGAGCAAAAAATTTAAGAGAATTCATGTTGCAGCGTATATTATCCTTGATTTTTTGCAACATTCTGCAAAAAAACAAGAATATTACAACCTATTATTACAATAACTTTAAAGAAATGTATGTAACAATTTGTGTCACCAATTAAAACAACTAACGACATTGTAAAATAACTGCAGTTGCACTGAGAAAACTACTTTATAAGTACGCCTTGATGATATGAAATAGACCGTTAGAGTATAAAGTGTCAACTTGAAAGATCTATATTACTCTTGATTGTGCGATTTCCCGAGTCACACGAACTATTAGATAATAAAAATTAAAAGAATGATTTCATTGATTCCGTTCAGTGTCAAAACTACAAAGTACGATGAAATCACTGTGAAACTAAATTAATTATTAAAACGAAATATCAATAAAAAAATGTATATATACAAGAGAAGATGAATCACTTAAAACGTCAGTCTCGTATTACACGTTTCTCACTTCACGTATTATACGTTTTCGCGCGAAATCACCGGATCCTCATGATGATCGCGTATATAGAAGTACAATATTTTTCATCGCCCGTTCACAACGTCTAATCGCACCTATACAACAGAGTTCACTATAGCACCACCACCACTGCACACGTCGTCGTCTTCTTATACACGCGGGCGCAAAGAAAAGCTTCGCGCGTCTTCAATTGGCCAATTGATGGCCGCGCGCCGCTAAATTGGATTATTGCGCGGTGCAATATACCTATAGTGCTAGCAGTCGCTCGCAGTCGCTCGCCTACCATTGTTTATATATCGAGCGCGCGAGCGAGCGAATCGAAAGTATAAAGTATTATATATACACACACATACGTAAGATAGGCAGGAGCGAGCGCGTGTGTCGCGCGCGCATCTACGCGTGTCAGGGTCGGTTGTTCACTTTTGCGGTTCGCCGAAAGGCTCATTAAACTCGGCACATTCCGACGACCTCACGCGCCTCTCTGTGTGTATATCTATGGTGATCTTATTTTTCAGCGAGCGACTTTTGCGTCAGAGCGGCAGTCGAGGTCCTGCGGAAGGCGAGGAGAGTGTACGAGAGTGAGGGAGCTTTTGTCGTGCATTTGCATGACAATGCGAGGGAGAGAGAGAGGAAGAAGTGCGTCGGCTCGTCTTATGGCCTCCAAAGCACTTGCATTGTTTATGGGGGGGCTCAGTGTGTGCGAATAATCGACGTGCGGGTGCACTCGTTAAAAATAAATGGCCCGTTACCGTGCGTCATTCTGTATACGAACTCGGAACTCATACATATATATATGTCTGTTAGTTTCGCTGGGGCCCGATGGTCGATTTGAAATTCGTTTAGGTCTTGTTGAGACGATGGAAGTAAATAAATTATTTGGTTCTAAATGAGAAAAAGTTTTTGAGTGATGGCAAACTAAAAGTTACAATTGTATTATTTTTCGTTTTTATAATAAATTGATGATAAACATTTTAAAACAGCGATTTTAGGTTTTGTCATTTCCAAGACGATTAAATACATATAGATTTAATAATCGATCACCAATTTTAGTCTTTCGAAAATACTATTGTAATTTGCAATATCCCAGTCATTCTTAAGAATAAAAATAATAGTGAGTATATATAGTATAAGTACAAATTTCAAATGAGTGATATCACAGATAAATCAGGTATATTTAAAAATGACTAGAAAAATACACGTATAGTAGTATAACAATTCACAAGGTATTGTAATTTTAAATACACTTTAAAGCGAACTAATCGGATGATATTACAGTACATCTATTAACACTCGTTTAATGTACGGCCGTTTTAAAATTCATCAGAAAATTTATTGTGTAATTCATCAAATGGCCGCGCGCCACACGTGGTCTTTCATCTCGCGGGGAAAAGAAGCCGGGAAAATTATAAAATCAAGCGTAATGCGATTTTAATTAAAAAATGATCTTTGGCGGAAGGGCCAAATTGGAATCACATGCAGGAATTAATTCGCAAATTCAGTAGGAGAGATAAAGAGAGAGAGAGAGAGAAAGAGAGGGGGAGAGAGAGAGAGAAGTGTACGCGCAGGCCCTGCTCGCTCGCATATTATTGCCTCGATTGGTCTCAATAAGTCGCGGTGTGTCGGCAGTTAAAGTAAGTGCTTGATATATACCGGGTGAGCTCAATTCGCTCCTCCTGCCATCGCCGCTGCCGCCGCACGTGCATATGTATAGCACCAAACTACTTATAATAAAAATATATTGCGCGTAATTGCCGGCGTGTACATCAATCTACGTCCGCGTTAATTTTTGCGCGTGACTAAAAAAAAAGAAAAAAAGAGAAGCAACGCGATTTGCACGATACCGAAAAAACTTCAAATTAATATTTTGACTAATGTTACGGGGGTTTTTCAAATGAATATCAAGCTAGTCATGCACTCGTCATGGCATATCGCGAGGTTATAGTTCCGTGGTTAAGGGCGAAACTACAAACCGCGGGTCCGTGAGTTCGCCTCCCGCTTGTCGCTTATTTTTTCACGCTTTATTCTTTATTTTCCTACATACGTACCATACATAATACTTAAATATACTGCGAATAATTTCGCTCCGCTATACAGCATCAGGTTTTCGTCGGCAATATTGCCGCGGTGACAATCAGCCACCCGTTACGCGCGCGCGTCCACCTTCGCGTCGAGGTATGATGCTTGCAATTGGGTATCTGTTAAATGAGGGTGAGGAGTCACGTATACCGGCCCTCGTCGGGCTTTCGAGAACGTGCGCGACGCATCCCGGCGCGAGGTTTCACAGCGAGGCGCAAAGTACGCATGCGAATGCGGCATTTAAGGAAAAAATATAGGTGAGTGGGTCAGTTTTGGAGAATTTTTCGTGAGAAATTTTCAAATCGTAATTTTTGTTCTTTTCTTTATGCAATATTTTTTTATTTTTTAGGATAGTAAAAAATTCGTTTAAAAGAACGTTATAATTGGAAATTGTTGTTTATATACTGTGCGACGAATTTTACATTTTTAAATAAAATTTGATAGATTTTCATAAAGACTCACAACCTACTTTTTATTAAAAAGAATTAAGAGTAATTCTCAAACCTATACCAAACAGTTTGCCCCATCCCGCAAGCTCCTCTCACCGCAACACTTTCCGCTTCGACCTCCCATCACGCATATTACCCATCGAAATTAGTTAGCGTAAATGCCCGCACCGCGTGCAGCCTTCAACTTGCCTGGCAAGTGTTACGACCTGCCGAGAGAGGATGGAAAAACATTATTTTTTCGAGATAATCCGAATTATGATTTACGGGCGTGCGCTATGCGGAAGCCATTTCGGTTTACGGCTGAGGTCTGCAAATGCCGTGCGCGTGAGGAGATGGTTTACAGGTACGAGTGCGCGTTTTGGGATTTGCAATGAATTTATCTATATATTATAAGGGATTTTTTAAGTATAGAATTTCTACGAGTATATGAATGTGTAGAATGTAACGGGATCTGTATTGAACGGAATTTTAATGTGTAATGTGCAAACAGTTTAAAGAATTTCTGAAACGTTTGTTTTAAATCACTTAAACAAATATTTCTCTACATAATCCTAAATAAATACTATTTAAAAAAAAGACCCTACCAAAATAATATTCAAATATTCACCTCGTTACCAACTCCTGGGCCCAAAAAACACAAGGATCCCGCCGACACGGATCACCGCGTCGATATATCTATATAAGAAGCTACGCGGAAACCAAGTTCTGCGGTTTCCCTCTCTTTCGGGTCTATATTACCTCCGTGGAAAGCAAAACAGCAGTCAAGGTCGCACCGACGAGGTGCTCGTAAAATCCCTCATTGATGAGCGTCCCAAGCACCGAAGTACTTGCATCCTGCGTGCGTCATGCGTATTTTTCGGGGGCGACGAGCTTGCCGGAATGTTGCAAAAGATTGCCAGGGGTTTTTTGTACGTACGAATATATTGCGATTTTAAGTGCAAGCGCAAATGTGATGAGGAATATGAATTTTATCAAAATTTCATAGTATCTTTTAATAAATAAGTTGTGTATGTAATAATAATTATTTATAAAAATTGAAAATATCATTATAATACTGAATGGACACAATAACAAGTTTTTTTTGCCAGTACAAATGGCGTTGTTTTGCAGCACCTTAGCAACAACAAAAAAACAGGTTGAAAAGTTCAAAAAGGAACCTACATTCTGTAAACAATACAACAATCGCGAAAAGTAAAAATAAAATTCCCGTGCAAGAAATACGAAACGCCGGTCGAGGGACGAATCCGTACTATACCTCAATCCCCGCTGCGAAACAGACCGTTACAGATCGGCGTGTCGCCGGTAGTACAAGTCGCGTGCCGTGTGCACCGCAGCACATGCGCTTGAATAAAAATAACAACTCGAGAGCAGAAAAACAAAAAATGCGCGACACCAGCTCGCTCGAAATGCAAATCGCGCGCGCGGTTGCGTAAGCTCGCAATAACCGCGAGAAGGAAGATTTTCACGCCGTTATCGCGGTTCTTTGTCGGGCAAACAGTGCGCAATTGTTCGAGAAGATTTTTGGGTGTGTGCCGAGACTTGCGCGGAGTATTGACACACACGCATAGCATGAGGCGTGTGTCGAATTGTTGCGGCTATTGAACGCGTGTTTGCGTTTCGATTGCGCGCACGCGCGTGATTTTTTCCACGCGAGAGCGTGCGCTCGATGTTTTCCACCAGTGGTGATCAGAACGAAATCTCTCTCCGGAGAGCTGCACGGTATTATATACTTATAGACAGAATGGATTTTACGACCTTGGTGGGTTAACGCCGATGAATGGCTTCTCCGGAAGCGGGAATTTGAATTTGAAATGCTCGCTGCACGCGCGGCTAAAGACATTATCCAATCGAGGTGAAACTTTGTACAGATGTGCTGTGCCCTGCAGTACGTCCGGCTGGTGAAAAATATGCGAGGAATTTAGTTTTCAGAAGGCAAACGTTTTTCTACATATTACGATATGTTCCTACTCACTGGGAGAGTGTAAGGGATACGGATCGCGGAAACTTTGGATGTGAAAATTGAACGAAGAACATGCAATATTAGACTTTAACTTTAAAAAAAAAACTCAAGTGCTGGATATTTTTTGTTTTACATTGTTAAACCGCAAGAATTAGCAGTGTAATTTCATATGTAATTTCGTTGCTGAATTTTCAACTATTATCATTTTAAAAGGAATCAATATTTTCTAAATCCGAAAAAACCCACGAAAACTCGTTTTCTCTAGTTTTACTTTCTATTTTAAATTTGTATTCAGGACTTAATTTCAAGATTGATTTTTTCAAAATAAAACTAAAAATGTCAAGATCTATAATACTGTAGCTTTTTCATATTTCGAGATTCAAAAACACATTTTTGAACGCGCACGTGTGCAGAAAATTACCATTTCAAAAAGTTTGTGTCGCGAATTTTTCATCCGGATCTCTGACCCTCTCCTATTCAACTATAATATCATAAATAAACTAATATATATTATCGACCGCATCTGCATTCTCCCATTGCACATAGAAAAATCCATTCCACATAACCATTCTGCACACGCCACCGCTGACCACCATATAATCTAAAAAAATTCCAGCTCTGACGCCTCCTATATATCACAACTTCGAAACACACCTCCGGCAAAACAAAAAAACCGAACACGACTCAGCTAAGCAAAAAAAAAAAAAAAAAAAAAAACACACACACTCGCATAATGCCGCGATTAGCATGCACGCTAGCTATCATAAAGCAACTAATAATGTCGACATATACGCTCTAGCGGAGAGGCGCGCATGCGCGCACGTGTGCAGAAAATTACCATTTTTGCAAAAGCACACGAGGCAAAAAAACGGCTCGAACTATACCTATAACACATACTTACTCACACACGTATACGCGTGCATGTGCGGGGTTCGACGACACTCGCGCTCGGAATTACCTAAGTCTCCTTTGCCGGCCGGGCGCGGACTTTCACTTTTCGCGGATAGGAGGAGATTCGGCAGCAGAGAGACTCAGCTGTATGTATACGTGTGTGACACACATTTGGCATACTGGATTGTTGCCCGAGGGAGGCGATGTTGCGATGCGAAATAACGCGATGACTCGGGCGTTCGCGTGGGGATACAATGGGTTTTCTCGTTACGGGATTTGGGTTAGAAATGTTTACCGTGTACCGGGTATTCCATAGCCGATATATAGACGTGTCCTCGAGGTGCGATATAGGCTTAATTATATGCGTTTGGTAAATCGGGAACTACTTTTTTTTGGGGGGGACTCTTGATGCAACGCGTATACAGGTCCATCGGACGTAAAATATCGAAGGCTGTATACAAGCAGCTCGTTTTTGTTGTTGCGTTTATTTACATAATTGGTTTTTAATTGACATTAAAAATCGTCGGCGACCGAAGGAGCTTGGAAATTCGTGCCTCGAAGCTAAGCTCGCACGCGTCATAAACGTGACGTAATTTCGTCAGGATTCCGCGCGCAGGAAACTTTAACGGATAAATATACATCGTATAAACGACCGAGTCAATGATTTACGCGAGATAATGGAAAAACTGCATTGAATATCGCGCTGTCGAACACGTTAAACGTTATGGGCACTCGTAAATCAGGCGAATATACGTTCGCAAAAAAATAGAGCTTCTGAAAGAATTTAGTCGTTAAAAATCGATAAATATATACACAGGAAATTACAATATCAATGAAAGAGCCGTGTCCATGGTAAAATGTACATAAAACGCCGTGTGATGATAAAAGGAACGCTAGAGTAAAAGGCATTCACATATGAAAATCAAATGCATAAAAATTTATGATTTCTGTAATGGGAAAATGATCGTTTAACTTCCATAAATGTACATCATCGAGCGCAATGATTAATCGCAGAAGAGGGGGAGATATCGCGTAACAAGTTCCACTGCTGATCACGCGCAGCAAAAAGCCTATAGCGGAATACCAATCATTCGCACGCGCGGAGGAATATATAAAAAGGCGATTTTACGTTCTACTAGTCAAAGACACGCGCCTACGAAATCCTTGGGTCAAAGCACCGAGGGAAGTGCAAACGCCTTTGTGTTTATACCGCCGTCTAATTGAAAATTAATTCTTTGACCCAATTAGCAATGCAGTAAAAATCGAAATAATGAATTATAATGATCATACACGAGAGAGGCGCGCTGTATTATATTGCCGTGAGAGAAAAAAAAGCGCGCTAATGCCTATAATTATACCTCGTTTCAGTATCCGAGAACCGCATAAAAAGTCGAAGCGAAAAATAAACAAACACACACCGCCGCGAAAGGCTCTATCATATACGGCAAGTAAATATTATATATACGGGATAAATTTTTCCAGCAATAACCCAAATACGCGCGCGTGCCCGCATCGTGCGATCCGGCTGTGTGTGCGTGATGGCTTTATTAATAAACAATCGATTGCTATTTATTTACGGAAAAACGCGGGGGCACCTGCGGCCGCGGTTTATCGGCTTTTTATTAATTATACAGAGAAGGAGGAGAAGGAATGACTATTATATTTCGAGCTGAGGCCGAGAGTCAAAGTTCGCCTCTCTGAATCATTCGAAAATAGCAATCCATGTCTCGGTCTATTAATAGCGTGACCGTACGCGATGTTGAGAAAAAAAAATTTGTTTAATTTTCAGTATTCTCTCTTTTTTCTGAGAATAAATCTAACTGCCTAGACTAGAATATTGTACCTGCCACGCGTAACCAACACGGCACATTATTTTACCTCCAATCCTATATTATATTTATGTATATCTCTCGCATCATCAAGAGCAACCGTAAAATGTTATTCCTTTTATATACGCGTTCCCTTATCCGATTCAAAGTCACTTTCAAAAAGTGAAATCTCATTTCAAAAAAGCCCGTCGAACCTATATTCTCGTCGAAAAAAAGCGGCTCGCCGCGAATAAAATCGCGAACGAAAGCGAAAACGAAAGCGGACACAACACTCGTCACTATATGGGGAAAAACACGTCGAGCGGCACGCGTTATAGGTTAATCGACTATTCGCGTATACCTTAGCAGTACCGTCGCGTACAGCGAGAGAGCGTTAAATCGCGCAGCTGCGTATGTAGGCATATAACATGTGCGATGTCAGAAACGCGTTCCGGCGGAAGCACGCGTTAGAAAATCGGGAAGACGCAAACGTTTCCTAGTTTCCTTCGGTTTTTCGAGGAAAATGAAAACCATGAATGGCTTGCCAAATCAGTATAAAGCTTGCGTAATTATTGTCATCGTTATTTTAACGTTTATTTTTTTTAAGAGGAATATAAATTAAGAAATGAAGAGTTAAGGATGCGCGAAAATACGACGTGTCGGTGTGGGCTATAAAGTGAAGGAGAAACGCGCGAATCGATCGAGAATGCGAAAAGTACACGGGTCGAGTACGCTCGTATATTACGGAACCTGCTCGAACGAAGGACATGTTTGCAAACTGCCATCCCGAGAGGATCTTTCTTGCCCTAGCAAAAGCCTCGATATTCTCGTCAATCCTCCGACGACGCCTGGGTTTTCCCGCTTGGGATTTCCCTCTCGTTCACGATATTGCCGCAATTCTTTGTTTTTTTTTCAGGGTTTCCAGAGAAAAAGAGGTATGAAAGAGGTAATTTTATACTGTATATATTTAATTAAGGATATACAAAATGTGAAAAAAACGCGTTCCACTTAACGTAACCGCCACTATAAACGGGAGACTTGACGCAATTTTATAATGTATGCTGGATACGTAAGCCCATTTTACGGAAGTCCGATTAGCACTGGCCGTTACTACTTAAAAGAATCGTCTCTATTTTCCATGGCGTGTGAGGTATAATAAAACGATAAATGGGTATAAGTATCCAGTTTCAACTAAATTCACCTGGCGATCAGTGGTAATAAATAAAAGAGGCCAGCAGACACAGCCTGTAAAAAAAAAATTCTCATCCCACGGTCAATAATATTTATTCAACATACATTTAACAAAAAAGAAGCCCGAAGAGAGCAATAAATCCCAGATGTATATTAAATTACATTACACCGGGCTCTTGCGCAACTTTTATTAGATAATTTTATGCACTTGTTACAATATTATTCGTATAGAAAGTGCGCAGAAATTCCATCGACTATATCGTGGAATGTTTCCCCGACAAATATAATAATAACGCGCACAACTATATAAATAAAGAACGTTAATTAAATAGAAAAAAAATCGGATACTTCGCAATATTAAATCCAACGCAGATACTTAAAACCCATCAATTTCCAAGCGTCGCACACGTGCCGCAAATAAAAAGACAGTATAATTTTCGCGGCATTCCTCCCGCATACCACGTATTATACAGGCATGTATACGCGCCTCCTCTACTTTACGACCCTCTCTCTTTATATACCGAGCAAAAAAAAAACGACCGCGTTCATCATACAATCCTGCAGACACCGCACTGGTTCTCTTCCGGCACACGCGTCGAAGCGATCGAAAAATTCGCGTATATATATATGTATATATAACCGGTCGTCTTTGACGGCAGCCCAGGGTCGCGCGAGATTCAGGGTCGGTCCAGTTGCCGCCGCCGCGAGGCCCCCGCTGCGCGCGAGAGTGTAATATGTATACGCAGCAGCGAGCACTGCTGGAGAGAGAGAGAGCTTGATAAGCGGCGAGGTTGAGCTGCTCGACGTTTATGGGGGGGAGGGATATAGGAAGTTTTGCAGAGCGTTTGTGTGATTGGAGGGATTTCCGGTGACGATTTAGAGGTATTTCATTTTTTTTAATCGTATATGCATACACTCGCGGGTTGTTTTGTCGTTGGGGAAATTGTCTGCTACTTTGTATAACCATCTGCAGCTGAAAAAGTCGAGTTGCAAAAGACCTTATCTTACTATAAATTTGCCGATTTTTCTTCGACTTCTTGTTTCTCCAGACGCGCAAAATCTCATTAACTTTCTCAAATTCCTATATATGCGGTTTCTCTTCCCCATTCCCCTCGTTCCTCAAACCTTTCCAAACTACCTTCACAGAGCCCCGAAAATCTCCTGCGGAAACTGCCAGCCCAATCAAGAATCCTTACATCTCCCTCTTTTTCTTTTCTTCTATACCAACCGACAGAGTGGTTACAGGGACACGCATTGCTATATACATGCGAATGTGCGCAAACGAAAGCGATGGCACCTCTCGGAAGCAGCAGCAGCCGCCGCATGCGCGACCCAGATCCGCGCGCAGACCGCTCGGCGGGCGCGAACTTGCTCTCTTTCGTTTTATTTGTCTTTAGAGCGCGCCAAACCGGAAACGCCTGTGTGCGCGCAGTTTCTCTCATCGGGTATACCAGTGGTGCGTGTATGGTATCCGGAAGGTTGGTGAAATACGGCCGGCGAGTGTGGCTTCTTGCGGGGAAAATTTTTAATCGGAGAAGACAAATTAATGTTATCCCCAAAGGCAAGTTCAGCACCTGTCCGAGTCATGAGGCGCTGATATGTGTGGAACGGTTGGCAGTAAATAAATATTATATAATCTTTAATTGTCGTACGTGCCTTGATTTTGTCTATGAAAATATATTATTGTTGCCGTTTTAATCGATCTTTTTGTAGAAATAGAAAGAAATGGCTTTCGCGCACGTAATGTATCAGAAGCTATACTCATTGGATCGTCGCGGGAGAATATTTTATTTATAAGAACATCGCCGAGAGAGATAATTATAATTTAGTATGTTTCAGTAAACGGTTAACTGTATAGACTGATAGGGGATCGAGAAAAGCTATGACTATTTCAGAAGAATTACGTAAAAATTTGCATCGATTTGAATAACATTAACTTACAGATTTTTTTTTATTCATTCAGGATATCCTTATAAATTACGTTGGAGCGCTTGAGAGGCGATCGTACGGTGATCGATAAATTTTCGAAATTATTGATAACTATATACATACGTGTCCATGCAAATATTATACACGCGCACGTATTTATTTATTTATTTATGTTCACGTATGGAACAAGAAACATTCATCAAGACGTTGCCCATTTAAAAATTTTTTTTTTGACCAGAGGAACCGGTTTCTTGTATCATATATATTAACGCGGCGGCCGTAAAGGGTTATTAACATACGTGCTTTCTTTTTTATTTAATAATATTGATTGACAAACACTGTATGATTTCAATTTTCCTTTTCGCCTATATTTTCGTTCAGGTGTATTCATTATCGACGAGACACAGTTGCAAGTCGAATATAATACAACCGTAAAATATGATCAAACTTATAATAAAATTTATTAATGCAATGATTGAAAAATGATTAATATTAAATATATATATACTTTAATAATACCGTCCTTGTGGATACTTTCATTCCAAAAAAATTTGCATAAAATTATAATTCACTATTGCTCATTCACTCCAACCTTTGCCAAGCAACAACCGCAGCAGCTTCACCATCATAATCGGCGAACATGAAAATAAATGCATTATTTTATTGCGTGCATTAACCAACCGCCAAAATGCCCAAAATCAACATGCCCACGTAAATACACACAATTATTACGTCACCTGCGGCATATATATATATACCTGGCGCACGAAAATAAATATCGGTAAATCCACGCGCGCGACATGTGTATATATATATATATATATAAGTTGCGCAATGAGCCCCGAATATAAGCGCAACCTCTCCCGACGACTCACATCTTTCACGCGCGCACGCACCTGTGTATGTATTTACATAACCCTCCGCACGCGCGCGCGCGTGATAACGTATGTACAACGACATTGCTAATTATCAGGAAATTCGAGGGCTCTTCTTCGAGAGCTGCCGCTGCAGTGCTGGAATTCCGCGCGCATCGCGATAAGCGCGGGACATTTGTGCCAAGGTGGCAGACGTGCGCGCGCGCTTTGTGTATTATGTATGTGCGCACTGTGACCACGGACCCAATTAATAACGACTGCGACGAATGATGAATTTCGTTCGTGATTTTTTATCTGTCTTCATTTATCGTTAAAGAGCAAGTAAAATTTGTATAGGGATGAAATAAACGATTGTCTGTGAATTACACATTTTTCCGTGGGGGTCAAATGTTTTGTGGACATCCGACTCTCGGCGGATGCTATGGATCTTTATTTAGAAGACTTTCTCTATTTCCGAACGGGAAGATGGATGTGTACAGGTTGCGTAATGTGGAATGGCGCGAGCGAACGCGTGAATTCTCTTCGATTGATATATACACTTTTGGGGAAGCGCGAGGTTGAAGATTGAGAGACGTTGGGTCACCTCGACGGAGGCGCGATGCACGAGTGAAATAGATGATGGTTAGACTAATGGGCGAAACGTTGTTAGATAAGTCTGGCTTTACAGAATGTTATGGAAATAATCCTAACTCGTATTTGTAATAATATCTCTTTTGCTTTTGAAAAAGAGATGATTTAATTTTAGTTAATTTTAGTCATTTATTAAACATTTTTCACGTACATAAATAGTTTCTATTATTCGAGTAAGCTTACATTCGTGCCATCCGTCATGCAAAGTAATAACATTTTTAAAACAAGTAAACTTGCAAGTATTTTCTTTTATTTATTTCTACAATTAATTTTTTATATAAAGTTAATATAAAGCATTAATGCTTTTTGATTATTACAACTAATTTTATTTTATTTGAATTGCATTTACTTAAGAGGGTATACAAATATTTAAACAAAATAACATTTTCGGTTTCTATAGCAGCATTAAAAGTAGGCCTTGAATCAGCTCTTAACCAGTTTCGTTAAATACAGAGAGAAACTAAACTTTCCTTATATTTTCTTTACAATTTTATAAATGAACAAGTATACATTCTCATCCGATTATTTTATTTTTTTAGATGTATTACAGTTGTATGCCAGAAATTCCACATAATTATTCATAACATCGGGGTCGAATCGCGCATGATAATGATCATTGTAGTAATTGATCTCATTACATATCAATTATTCATCTCCGAGTTATTAAAATTTGAAGACTAGAAACTGGCGTTGTTCACAAAAAAATCTGCGGATAAAAAAATTTTTATTCTGACTGATATATAAAGTTGATTTTTGAAATAGTAACATTTACTTTGTAAACACAAAAAATGTATGAGCAAATCGCTTTTAATTTCCTTTAATTTTTGAAAATCATTTATAAATATTTGTATATTAATATTTACTTGCACCAACTTTTACTTTTCTACTAACAGTACAAAAGCAATTAAAATATACTAAATTAGTATTAAATAACCTTGAAACAATTTAAACAAATATGGTTGAATTTAATTATGTATGCGAAGTACGTTTAAAAGTAGAAGTAGGTAGGCCTTATCTACGCTATCTACGTGATTGACGCTGAGAATGTGAATTAGTGTAATGAATAGGATGACAGATAATTCTTTTTAAAATTGAATAACGCGATCCAAACGAATTCCCTTTTTAAAGGAAATATTTTTGAACCACAACATTATAACAATAAACAGAATTTACTTTAGCAGTGAAAATGTCTTCGCAGCAGCTCGAAATACAGAAATATCAAAGACACAAAACACTTCACCTAATATTTACTTTTCTCCGGTCAATTAGCGCATCTTATTATTTTGATGATTCATTTTCGAAAAAAAATAAAACTAAAAATACCTTAACGGCGGCCGCATGAGCAGCTCATCGCGTCTGAGTCAGTCGAAATAAAAAAAGACTCGCGTGCTCAATCGACTCGCGCCTAAAAGCTCCCTCACGTTGCGCCGCGCTCAATAAATATGCAATCGTGAACTTCAAAGGCGCGCACGTGCGATTCTCTTTGAAAACAATAGACCCCGAGAATCCCATTTTCAACGTCTATGCCACCCCTCCACGTACCTATATACAACAATGCGCCATTGAAGACAAAAAGTCGCGGCTGTTTGAAATGTTGAGTGCAATTTTTCACGCGTCGCCTAATGAGGAACAACAGCAGCGCGGCACGTGATACTACGACGCGCACGATTCTATAATTTATACGCACATTTCTTCTTCGACGCTTTGGTATCGTGGTCACGTGGAAGCAGCCGCAGCAGCGCGCCGATATTATCGCAATTACGTGCGACTTTCGACGTTCCGGTCTTGTGCGTCGGCGTCGCAGCGCGCGGGACGGGGAGGAGGAGGAAGAAAAAAGGTGGAAGTACACGCGAGCTGATGTTTGTTTTGAATTGGAACTCGGGGAAGAGTGGAGAATCGGAGAAAGTCTTGTTTCGGGCCGGCTATTTGGGCTTTGATAATTGGAACATTGTTCGCGTTTGAAAGTGCATGTGTATGAGATTCTCCGGGAATGATAAGGTCTTTTCTGTCTTATAGATATACTTACTATGAATAATTTCGTTGTTCTCGTATCTCGAGTGCATCGCGATGTGAAGAGCGATGTAACGAACCTTTATTGTAATGAAGTCTTCTATCGATGAAGATGATTAAATTGTTATTGAGATGATGATAACCTTATAACGTGAAATAAAATCTACAATCAACTTTCAATGCACAATCATCTCATTTTTTTTTCACTTCTCATAGATTTCAATGAATCCAGGGAGTTCCACTCGTACACGATATTATCATATTTACCTAGTTTGCCGTTTGTCTTGATGAAGATATCGGATGGACAATGTACAGCTGATTAAAGAAACGTTTGCGCAACAACGTCCGACAACTATTTACAGTAGCCACTCTTTTATCACGAAAATTATCGGCACACTTCGATTCATATAGGGGAGAAACATGAATCGTATTATCGAAAGCGAAATCTGCTCGCTCAAAAGTAGCTCACGTTAGTAATTACATTATTCGTCGTCGTCCAATTCCTTCAATTTTACAGTACACACGTATAAAACATATGCGTGTACGCACGCGCGACTTACACGTCTATGACTAGCGAAAAAAAGAGAGATACGCAGAAATAATAAGATCAAGGATTCTGCCACGTGGGATGACTTCGAGAAAGGAAACTACACGGGGGAAATAAAAAGTCCTCGAAAAGTGCCGCTGGCGAAGTCTGCCGGCAAAGGAAAATTATGTGCGCGTGTATATACATACTTTCGATGCTCAGGCGTATATACTGATAAATGGAGTTTACTTATATGTATATATATATATAGAGAGAGAGAGAGAGAGTTAATTAATTTTTTTTTCTCTCCAGACAGTTAATCAAGGTCAGCGCTGAATCAAATGAAACACATTTATTTATACCGTATAAATTGTGTATAGTATTGAATTGTTTGTGTAAATTTATGTTATTGGTACCGGCATTTAATAAACGTATTTTTATATAAATACTTTGATTCTAAATTTAAATCTATAATAATTACATGAGCGAAAAAAAAGACACTTATCGATGTATACATCATACATGCCTTGATTTTTATCGTTCTTTTTAAATTTTCCAGGTTTAGTTCATTACAGCCTGAAGAAATCAAAATTTACATCTCAGCTATAAATTACATTTAATGCTAATTTAATCGCTTATTTTTTAATAAAAGAAGAATTTGATCAATTTCCATAAATCGATCCGTCACGTTCTGCTGTAAATTATTATTATCGAATCTCATTCATCGTTGAGTTTTATCACGCTTAATCCTTTTATTTTATTTTATTTTTTGTTTAATATGCCACCAAGGCTTCGTCTAAAATCATACCTTCCGAATAGAAAATAAAGAACTTTAAAGATTTTTTGACGCATGAGAACTTTCTCAGACCATAACCAATCCATGCCTTTCTCGAAGTCAAAAATCGTGTATTGTCACGCCCGAAACTCAACTCACAACGTTGCCCCGCAGCCACGTGCGTCAGACTCGATTCACCTTTATTCATTGTCATCGTCGAGAATCAGTTTCACTTTCTACAGCCTGCAGCCCACGTAAAAATCACCTACCCCCGTCATCCCCGAACATAATGCGACGAACGACCAAGCACCGGGACAACGCAGCAATGAAGAAGACTGAGAGAGAGAGAGAACAAAGCCATTGGTAACCTCGATCCGTCGACGGTGGCGTCGCGTGCATGTAAAAGTTGTAAAGCAAACGGTATCCAAATTCTGATGCAAAACAAGCATTAGTATGCCATCCGAACCGGATTGGAATTTCTGGCGAACCGACATCTCTCCGTGTGCGTGCAGCGTTTGTGTATTATATATAGGTACAGTTGCGAGTGTGCGTGTACATAACGCACATGTGCGTGCGCACGTGTTGTATTATATACGAAGAGAGCCGGAGATCGGTGATGACGAGCGTTAGGTCGAGTATATAATATGTGGATATGATCGTTTAGAGCTTCCACTGACCTCCGACATTAGCGCAGCCTTGGAAACGCACAATGTTTGCAACAGAAGGTTAGTGGGGAAATAAATATACGAGATTTGGAATGTGCTATAGGTATTGTGAGATTTTTCTCCAAAAGGCTTATGTAAAAAGATTGCGTTTTATAAATATTTCATGAACTGAAGCCTGAGAGACACCACATAAGTGACGTGCGTGGCTAATTGCAGTTTTTGAAATTTGACGGTTCAGTTTCTTACGGTAGATTGAAAATAGATCGGTAGAATGACATTATGTAGATCCTCGGTTCATGAATAAAAGAGAGATAGTTTTTATTATAAACGTTTAGAACTAATTTTAGTTAGGATTTAAGCATTTGAAAAGGTTAAATGTTATATTTTGGAAACGGTGTTACAACTCGTGAACAATAAGTGGTTTAAATAGCAAAAGAGAGATCTTAGTTTAGAAATCGCTAGGATAAGTTGAGTCCACAGTTTTCACTTTTGAAGTTTGCACGTAGAAGTGTAAAAAACCGTTGAAATGCCACTTTGGCTAACAATTCTACTAAACAAAATTAATTAAGATGATAATGTGCTCATCAGTAAGAAGAGAAAGTTTAACTCGTCTATTACAGGATAGTGTATAAGCTGCCCACAAACAAAAATGGTATTGTTTATGTAACTCCATGTGATGAACCAAAAACGCTTTTAAATCAATGGAATTATCCAATTGTAAACATAAGATATTTTTAACTGTTAAAAGTATCGGGTAAAATCCGGTTGAATGTAGAAAATGCAAATTTCAAATCCATCTAAAGAATAGATTTTGTATTTATCTACGTGAAATATTTCGTTTCCACGTAATTTTAGAAAATTTTTTATTTATATTTAGACATGTCAATAAATTTGATATTAAATATTCCAAAACAGGTTCTTAATAGTTTCATTTTTTCTTCAATAGTCTTAAATAATTTAAAAAGTATACATGGATTTGAAAAAAATCTTTTAATGTATTTCAGATACTCAATGAATATAAAAAAATGACTGTTAAAGAATAAAGAAAAGATTTAATCATTTAAATAAACTTGATTATTCACTGGCTGTAATGAATTCAATCTAAACAGCTATTTCATGTATAATACTTTTTCAAAGGTACGTATAAAATATACCGCATATAAGTACAATGTAAATAATCAACCTCAAAAAGTATCGGCACATAACAGAAAGATTATTATTAAAATATTAAATATTTCCACAAGGTGCAATCACCTTTCTTCTTTTTTTATAATAAAACAAGTTTCTTCGGCAAATTTTCAGCTATCTTTTACATTCCTATAACACACATAACAACTTTTTTCCTATCCTTCTCCCACGTCAAAAATATTCTAGAATCTATAAATTTTAACCCGCATTCTTACCAATTTCAAGAAAAAAAAATCGCATACGATTCCATCTCAATAGCACGACGAGAGAGCAACGTCAAGCCAGAAAGCGTGCGCCGATTTTTACCGATCGACCGCACGCGCTATTGCTATACACATATATATAGGTATACACACATATCCGCACACATCACATGCGCGCGTCTCGCGCCGATCGCATTTGTCAAACGAGACGACGTCGCTTGCCTCGGGTTCACTCAACCCGAGGAGGAGTCGCACTCGCTGTATACGTGGTAACAGCAGCACCAGAGCCTCCCTCTCTCTTTCTCTCTTTAGCGCTCGGCTAATGACTTGTTTATCCGTGAAATCTACAGGTGGAATGTGCTTCTTCTCTTTCTCCACGCAGCGCGTGCGCGAGTAAACGCGTGAACTACGTACGCGTGTGTTTGCGATGAGAGATCGCTCGGCGCGTTGGAACGATAAAAAGCGATGCCGATATTAAAATACAGACGAAGAGAGCGTTGCGAAAGATAGCGTCTGGTGCTAGATCTTTTTTTTTGAGTAAATGCCTATCGTGATGGAGTAGACGTGCTTCGAATATAGATGCAAAAAAGGCAAAAAGTTATAAAAGATCTATCGTTTTTCTTTTCTTTTCTTTTTTTTTGAGCTACGGCTTTGGAGAAATATGTGGGAATAATAAAGGAGGATGATTACGTGGAAGATAATAGCTTATTAAAAAACAATAATAAATTATTGTTATCGATGCCTGAAAACTATGTTAATATTCTCATTTTATTATCTTAACTTTTATAATTACAATCATAATAGAAA
Organism: Torymus auratus; assembly: GCA_900474315.1. Lineage (NCBI taxonomy): Eukaryota > Metazoa > Arthropoda > Insecta > Hymenoptera > Torymidae > Torymus > Torymus auratus. The sequence continues at coordinate 31,766 of UXGD01000193.1, read as the reverse complement.
TTCCACCTATCATTATTTCATAGTGTAAATAACAAGACCGAGATAATCCTGCATTAATAAAGATCGTAAATTAAAATATATTATCAATGAAAATTGAAATTAATCAACAGCGGTTATTTACCAACCAAATATTTTCATACGTAATAAACCTTTTAGTTTCCATTACCGCAAGCACATAAAATTTCCAAGAATTTCCAATAACTTCACCTATTACACTTCTCTCATCAATCGATCGACGCACAATTAAAAACAAAGAAATACCAACTTTTCCTCCTATTACCTCAACAAAACAATGCCAAACTACCTGCGCGCATTACATAAGCCGAAGCTATATGGCGCGACCGTTGCGTAAAAACGATTTTCATTACGTTTTCCCGAATAAAAAAAATCTCCCTCTCTCTGCCGTATAACTCCCGAGAACTATATATCTGATATAAGCAAGCGCAAAGCCCGTCGATCGCGAAGTCGATATTGTCCCGATATCGCCCTGATATACTGCGGCGCGCTCGCGCCGGCGTCTATTTACAGTAGCGGCGTTTAACGAGCAAACTGAAAGTTTAATAGCCAGAAGGAAACATATAGAGAGAATGAAAGAGAGAGATATACCAGGCGCCGGCGTCCCTTTCCACTCTCTCTCTCTCCCTCGGCCTCAAGGTATATCGCCCACGTCAGTTTTAGTCTCGTCGCACCTAGGGACTTTTTTTTCTCTCCGTCGACATTTGCCGAACCGCACCAGGAGATCCGGATCCGGTTCGCACGCACGCAAGCGGTATAAGTATACATGTCTTTGTCTATTTATCCGATTGTTTGCTCGATTTTTGCAATTCCAGCGGTTCCTTGTCAGTCGTGCGGGAAGGTTTCGTTAGAAAGGTACCGGAAATGCGCTTTTTCGGCCCTGAGACTTTTGACTCCCGCGCGTACGTCTAGCCTTGTTTTCGAGTATCGAACCGTTTTGGAAGCTGTGGTTGCGCACTATACGTGTATATATATGCCAATGTACTTTCACATTTCCGTGTGCGGAAAAGCATAACAGCAAGGTCCGTTTGGTAATTGCTCGGGAGGATTTTTAAGCTCTGTTTTATCTGCTTGCTTTTGGTCGTTTTTCGCGGAGCATACATTATATTCTCGTCTATTTCTATACAACCCAGTCTGAATATTTTGATTTTGCGTATAATTGACATTTTCTGTAAGCGAAAATATACATCTTGATTTTCTTAAGATAAAATTAATGATAAATAATGGACAGTCTCCACAATGTATTAGTGTGAAATTAATGCAAAAGTACAAGAATGATTTATTAGAGTTATCACAGCGCTAACTCAGCGAATTGCGTATATCGTATACGAGGAAAACAATGATTCCGTAAACGTCGACTTGCGTTATCCTGAAATCCCTGTATGTACGAAACAAACGAGTTCCCGCGACAAAACAAAATGAAAAAGCTTTAAATTTAATGCACCATTTTCTACGCTGCACGTTAACTTGGGCTCCTGCAACATGCGCGCAAGGAACTAGTTATTTCGTGATTGAGCACGCGTGCGTATGTACGGTCTATCCGTCGCCGGCGTCGAGATTGCCGATTGCAAATAATTAAAGAGCACACACACACACACACACACACACACACGTATGCTCGCGCGCGGTTAATTATTCCGCCTTCATTGCGCAATTGGCGCGTCTATGAGCGATCATTACTTGTGCAACGAAACTATAATAATAGCAAAGGATTCTTTTTTTATCATATTTTTTTTTTTATTTTTGAGCGACGGGAAAAAAACCTACTTCGTCCCTTAATTTCACAATAAACGCGTGCACGAGTAATTTACTTTTAATTCTACTATACCACGGAATCATTAATACATCTTCGACAGCAACGAGAGAAAAGCTGTGGCGCGCGCGTCCTTGACGTAATAATCGTCATCGCGCAGTTAAAAGCAGGCGCAATGCAATTTATCTATATGCTCCGTAGAAAGTCGCCGTATATACATATAGCTACATTATTATATCTTAATTATTCCACGCACGCGCGCGCACTATCTGAAAAATGTCCACCACGCAACGACATACCAAACAAGAAAAAAAAGGGGAAAATTCATAATCGGACGTTCGCCGTTTCATTTCACGAGACGACTATATAGCGCGTGCATTTCGTCACACCACGCCAACTCTCGACATTTTGCGCGCGCTCGCACATTTCCTATATACGCACAGCCCCCGGCGCTGTTCCTTTTAATTCCAGCGTATACAACACAAGCCGGCTTACCGATCCGCGATTTCCCACCGTTCCGTCTTCGAGGTATACGCGAGATAGATATGCCAAAGCGCCAGCGGGCCTCGCTATATATTCGCAGAGATATAAGCTCTGCGAGTGCGCGCGTAAATATATGCACTATAACGATACGTGTACCGGGGCCGCCTCTCGGCCGAGTGTCAAGATCATTTATTCGCTGTAGGGAGGGAGAGCCGGTAATGAAGGTGTAATACTGTAATTGAAAACGAGCGACTCGGCGATCTGGTCGTTTCCAGTTCGAGCGCCCCGGCGCAGTGGCGAAACGTTCTGGAAGTTACCGTGCGCGCGCGCACTACTCGCATGATTCGAGAGCGTGAAAAGTCGAGCGCGAAAAGTGGATATATCTGTGTGTGAGTAATGCAGCTGGAGTTTTTGAATGATTTATTGGTGTGTTTGTAGCTAGAGTATGTAGTGCAAGTTGAGCGTGGTTTTATTGAGAGTTGATTTTACGCTGAGGTTTGGCCAAACTGTAAGGATGTCTGACTACTTGTTGAATGGTTCCGTTATATTAGAAACATTCGGTTCGGGTGGTTCTTTTTATTTGAAAATTTTTGAAATTTTTCTTTTGTATTACATTACTGTTTGATTACTCATTTAAATGAATTTATTATACGATTACATCGACATTAACGTATACATTATTGAAAAACTTACGATTAGTTTCCGCCCTTTCAAGATAAATATTCCAAATCACTTTCGCGAGTGTGAATATGAATCTCGCGCACTGCGAAAACCTGTTGCATGCACGAGATTTACGAACTGCTCGCTATTTTCATCGTTCGTTTTTTAACCTCATTTAAACGAGAAATTCAATATGCTAACTTGAGGCTTGATAAAACCCTTTTCGAACGGTATCTCGTTAAAAAATTCCATCTCACGTCAGCAGCGACCAGCAGCAAAAAGTTTCTACCTATTTTCAAAGGCCAGCGATAAATTGCAATTTTTACCGTGGCGATCCGATACGCGCATGTATCATTGCGACATGCGCGACCGAAAACTCGAGGAGTATACATGCGAAGAGAGAAGAAGCAAGACGAACGCGAACGCAGGGTCGCGCGAGCGGTGACGTCAAAATTTACGCGCGACGTGACTCCGACACATGAGGACGTCTTTGCGCTGCGCCCTTCGTCCGGCATAAGATATTTCGTACCGCGCGGTCTACCTCTTATATAAGTATAAGTACATTGATTAATAAATCTGCGAGCCTGCGCGAAGAATGGGGGAATTTTACATTCGCGAGGCCGCGTGATCCGCCCAATGGATTTAACGACTACTTCTTTTGATTTTGCAGTGCGGTAGATATGTCATTGGGTTTAAGTGGCAAGAGTTATTAGCACTGATCATAGAAAGCTTTACGGTAAATTTATGCAATGTACGCGGTAATTTACGCGTGTCGATGTAAGTTTAGTGCCGGTTCGACAGTAGCATAACGCGCGCGCGCGCAATGATACTTTGGCAACAATATTTGAAAATTTAACGGCGCTGATAGTGGCGACCGAACGGGTGTGTACGCGGGAGTCGTAAAATTATACAACGCGCCTATATACTGCTTCGAAAATTGAAGTTCTGTACGTGCACGTAGGTGCTGTGCACGCATGCACAATTAAGCGCGGGACAGAGAGACGTAACCGCAATACGAATAAACGTTAAATTTTACTCTCCGAAAAAAACGTTGCCGAGCGCAACGAAGAATGCACGTTGCCATCATCACTATACTATAATAATAATATTAATCGTCAATTGAAATGTTGTTGGTTAGAAAGTCCGTTACCATGACATAAAATTAGGAAGAAAAATAGTACTATGTGAAATGCAAAACAAGCGCTGGGACATTCCCGAAAAAAAAACAGTAAAAGGGATTTACCGGCCATGAAAAGAAAGTTGTAAACAAGCGCATCATCGCTTCCTTTTTTCAGAAAGTTGATTACTGTAAATGAAGTTCCCTTAATATTTTATAGCGGATGACATGTAAGTAGTGGCCTTTTCAAGTACACTTGCGTTATTCGCTTTATAAAGATTGAGCTCATCGCCGTATATCATGACCATAACCAATGATGTACATATAAGATAATGGGACATCTCAAAATTAAGCCATTATTCATTCACGGGACGATAACAATATTTTCAGCTATTTTTTTTATTACTCGAGTGTCAATTGTCGGGAGGATAAATTGTCGAAGGTGTGTGCAAATTAACACGTCGAAAACAACAATTATAAAAACAATAAATCGCGTTTTGAAATCACTTATTCATTTGAATGGTTTCGACTGGCCGTTTCGAAGTGTTGTCGCGTGTGCTCAATGTGAAAAGTGCAAATGGATGCACATTATAAGTAGGTCTTTCGATTTTCTCATTCTTCTTTAAATGCCTTTACGAAAATTCCACTTATAGCTTATAAAATTTTAATCGCCAGTCGACTGCAGACTAAAATTTATCCTTTGAGTAAAACATAAACGCCTACACAATCTTGCAGCTTTCCTGACGCAGAAATTTCAATTAATTATAAGAAGGAAAATTATTATTGAACTTTGTTATCTAACGCTGGAATTTCTTTCTTTGCATTCAACAATTCTCTAATTAACTAACAATTTCTCCTCGGTGCGAAATAAATTATTCCTCACTATATATACCTCTGAAATATTTTACACGCACAAGAAAAGAGAGAAAAAAAAATCCGTTTCATTATCATCTTTACAGGCACGATCTTACCTGAGCAAACATATCGCTCGCGCACGGGCGCAGTACTTGAGAAAAAAAGCCTTATTCTTTCACATTTAGAAACGTTTTTTCCGTCCCACAAAAATTACGCAACGACGATGTCCCGTAACTTGGCGAAGGAACACGCGTCGTCCCCAAAACGGCCAGAGAGAAGAGTAAACACGAGCTCGTCTCTGGACGTTATCTCTTTCTCGCGCGACCTTCCTCTCCTTTCTTCCTCTGTTTCTCCGCGCACCTTGCGCGATAAGCATCTGCCTCTATCTACATATATCTCTCGCAAGCATATAGTATTACTATTACCAGCGCACGTGAGGTCGTGAATTCCCGCGGCCGATATTTGGCGACACGACAGCCTTCGGTCAGATTTGCGGAGGCCGCGCGAGATATATCTCCAATTCTCATTTTTTCAAAATTCGCGCGCAACTTTATGGGCATTTTGCCGGCTGTTATATGCGCGGGATGGTGTCCAGGGTCAGTGGACTCGGGCGCGCGCGTCCACGGGACCAACGGCCGGAGATCAGGCGGATGTGTGTCAATGCTGCTCTCGTGCGTTGTATTATATTTTTGCGAACGTGTCATTGATTAGGATCGTAATTGGATCGTATATATGCTGAAAAGAAAGAGAATCCTCTCGTTCTCAGGTAAATATGTTTTTTTCTTTTCGGAGGTGGCCGGGTGTGATATACGCGAGGTTACGGAATCGGTGAGTCGAGATTCACGATACATGGGTGTATCTCTATGAGTAAACACTTGTCTAGTATATATGAATGAGAGAAACGTTTACTTATTGTTTTATTTGAATTGTTGTTTTTTAATGGTAAGCCCACACACACACGAAACGGATATTTCATTAAATTATTATAAATTAATAATTTGAAAAATGTCGAAAGCTCAGCGATTGTTAATCGTTATATACCTGTTTTGTTCGGCTCACCTCAAGAGCACTTCCTTGTACTCCTCAACACGTTTTGACCTATAGTAATCGCGGTTCATTGTATATATTTATCGATCGTTTCCAACAGAGTTCTGAGAAACTTTTATGAAAATCGCTTTGAAAACCGGTAAAACATCCTTGTAACGCTTGAACAACTTCCCAAAACTTGAACGTATATATTACATTATTGTCCAGCATCCTATAGGTACAATGGTCCCGCCGCGTTATATTAATTAATATACACACTCACCGTTTCCGCGGTCGCCGAGATGCGGCTGTAGCTGGTGCAGGTGCGCGTAGTAGTGGTGGTGGTGCAGTATGCACTCGAGATCGGTGCAGTTGAGCATCTTTCCTCCGCCCTTGATCTCCCGCACTTCCTCGTAATATTTATATACTCCTCCTCCTCCCCCTACTGCTATTATAACTCACACGATTAATCAATCTCGAAAAGCACTAGAACGATGTACGTGGTATATATATATGTTCCTCTATAGACACTGTCGAAAAAGACGGGCGTGCGCTCTCGGTACCCAGCGCCGCGGCAATGACTCCCGCGCTCGCGCGGGCGGTGAATATGCAAACGACGACGACGACGCTGCTCCTCTTCTCCTTCTCCGCCTCCTCCTTCTTTGGGCGCGTGTGTTTGGCTTGTCGGGACGATCGGCAGAGGTGCGATCGGCAGCGATTAGCGGCGATTCGCACTCCCCGGCCGCGCTCTCATCCACACACACACACGCGAGCGCGCAGCAGCTTCACCGTCTCACCGCGCAATATGTTCCTCCGTTACAGCCTCTCTCTCTGCAGTGTCTGCTCTAACACTGCTCGTTATTGCCTCCTATCTCGACGTCTATGCTTCTGCGCGTGCGCAACTGTACGTATGTGTTTCTTTTTTTATTATTATGGCACGAATCTTCCGAACGACGGCTGGCGCAGCTAGCGGTTACAAATCAACCCATCGTTTAGCCACTGTGTCCTATCGTCCCCTCAAAACACATACCCACAGCTTTAAATACCCGCGCGCATAATACTATATACACCCACAGATCAGCTGTCAATCCTTTGAAAGAACAACAATAATATACGTATAAAAAAAAATGTTGTATTTACGTATGTATATATGTACGCGCGAAAGCGAGCGGACCTGTCGCGTGCACTCACTCGCAAGGACTGCGACTGCTGCTGGACATTCGTCAGCTCCGCGGCTCGCTCGCGACTGCCGGGCCGCGCGGCTGCGCTGATGCCGGCCACCGCCACCGCCGCGACGGCCGCCCGTTCGGTCCCCGAGACATCATCCTGCTGCTGCTGCTGCTGCCTCTCACTCTTTCACGAGCGGGCGAGCGAGCGAACGCCTTTCTTCGCTCTCCCCTACTACACGCGCAAGCCTGATGTATTGGTAAGTGTGTGATTGTTGTGATGCGAGAAGAGGTGAAGTAGATTGGCTCTCGCGGTTAGGTCGATGTCATTCAAGTCGCGGCTCCCTTCTGAATTGATGCTGGGAGTGCGATTTTTCGACTTGACATTCTGGGATCGCTCGTATATGTATACCGATCGCACACATACAGAAACACGTATCCCCCTCCTGGTGCTCTCGTGTTGCTCCCCTTTTGGTGCGGCCCGAAGGCCAAACCGATCCAAAGTCGTCCGCGTGCCGATCGATCTCACATCCAGCATGCACATATACACACAGCCACACAGAGATATACGGTGGGGGGCTTCCTCCTCCCGCGGCCTTCGGCGCTTTCGACGCTCGGTGCCGATTTGAAATTCACAGCAAAAAGGCGATCGGCGGCGTCGGCGCTGGTAGCGAAACTTTCGCGGAATCCCAATGAGAAAACACTTTCCTCCTTTCTTTCAACCAGCGTGCATTATATATATACGTATATAGACACCCGCGCGCTCGAGCAAAAAGCGCCGTGTCTTACCGATCTTTTTCGATCACCACCTCCACCACCAGCAGCATCATCTTCTTCTTATTCTTCTTTCTTGAAAAGTTATCCATACGACATAAGTACGCGAGTGCCGCATATAGGTGACAAAGACGCACGCGCGCACGCACGATATGCACGCACGAGCGACAGAGACGGACTGCTCGTCCCTCTCTCCGCACGTGGACGCGTGACTGCGCTGCACGGCTCGCTTTCTAAAAGAGCAGGGATCGGGGGACCGAGCGCGTCTGTGCTGTATATAATATATATATGCCGACGTCGCGCGTCGATTGTAAGCGCGCCACCTGCGCACCTTTGGAAAACTTTCTTATTCCAGCGCGTATATGTGTTTGTCTGCATATGTGCGAGACTGCAAGCGTGTCGCAATAACGTATAGCTACATACGCGCCGCGATCGGCCGATCGATCGGTTCTTTGCGTATGCTTATATTATGTGCGCCCGCAGTGGAAAAGGAAAAGATTCGCGCTGCGCTGGCTCTATACATCCGAATCGACGATGTAATACTGCGTATTATACACCGTTCGAGCGTGTATAAAGTTTTGAAATTTCAGTGTGGATCTCCTCGAGGTCGGATACCGCAGAGCTGTCGAAATCCGTCCTATTAATCAACTACCTGCCGTCGTCCTCATCTCCGGCTGGCACATCAAATACCGCAGCCCACAACTGTATTATAGCTATATGTACAAGTACGGCACCGGGAAGATAGTCACACACTGCAGAGTACCGAGGCGCTAAATAAATACAACAAAACCTCCGAGCTTGCGCGGACCACTACAGCTTCGCTATCTGCAAATACACACACTCGCACACTTTGAGAAAAGACACCGCAGCGCCGAGCTCGTCGCGCGCGAGGAACGGTATGCGCGACTGGTGCCAACCGCGTGTGTGGGTCAGCGCTCGTTAGTCACACACCAGCACTGTATAGCATATATATATACACTTTCCAGGCAACAGCGACGCCATGTTGATACGCACGCGCGTATATATATACAAGGTCTATAATATAGGCGCCGGGTCGTTCGGCTATTCGAACTCCTTGCGCAGAAGCGCGCGATTTCTCGCCTCATTATGCATATGCGCGCGCGCTATGATGTAAGATATAATATAACGAGCACGAGGGGGGTCATTTATTTTTTCCTCCTGCGACGCGATGGAGGTTAAGCTACGCGTGCGCGAGAGTTGTTTTTGGCTGGCAAACAGGTGACTGAGTGGGCGGGTGTGGGTCGTCGGGGCAGGTTTTTTTTCTGTCACGTGCAACTCTTGCGATGTAACGCGGTGATGCACATCACATGCATGATCTGGGGGTCGACGTTGATTTTCTCGATTATAAGCTTACTGTAACGGTGGGCTTGATACTAACTTCTTTTTCTCTTTCAACCTGTCGACACTTTCACACGAGAGTTGGGCACGGCCCAATTATTTGCTCTAATTATTTGCCGCGATAGTGATGCGCGCCGTGTGTTATATACGAGAGATTCATTAAGTGCCTCTTTAACCCACGTTTTAACAGTTTTTTTTTCTCTTTTAAATTTAATCAAATTAATTGGTCGCGGTTGGCGAACTTCTTCTCACCGGGCGAATTCCTTCGTTAATCAAGTCTTACTGCGAGCATAATTGAATTGAATTTTTATGTCGAATCGAAGGAGATTTATGCGCGACACGTTTAAATAAGCGTGAGTGATTAATGGCGAGACAAATAATTGTTGATTAATATTTATAAAGTACAGCGTTTATTATATACTGGTGTAAGGCGTATATGACAGCAAGTAAATAAGCGGGGATAAAATTTTATTACAATGAGGGCGAGTTTTAATTGGAAAACGGTTTCTCAATTACTCGCAAAGCGAACGTAAAGCAGTGATGACGGATAAAGGCTTTTCGTTTGAGAATGTCTGTTATACGGGAAAAGTCGTACGTTAAACGGCTCTACTTGAACCCGAATTTTTGCCTCGCTTCGAAACCCAACCAAAACATCAGCGGGATAATAAGTTCCTCATGCGCACTTATCACGCGCTTTATGTTAGCCGCAGTGAATTACAAATTAACATCAACGTGCGCGCGTGCAATTATGGAATCATCATACTCACTCTCGTACTTCATATATTCGTGTACATAATGACTTTAATCGCTCGAGAGAGAAAGAGAGAGTAATTTCGTTAACCTTGGCGCAGATCATATACGCGCGTGCGTTCTGGTCAACAACCTATAGCACGCGGCGCGCGATTGAAACGTCTGCGAGTATATTGTACACAACGCAGTATACATTTGTTTTGTCTGTGAATGGACATTCGTCTCGGTCGTTAACTGTCCGCAGGTTGCGCCTTCTGAAATCAAACCTCCTACATAAACGTGTGCACTCTACAGTTGTAGATTATATATTAAAACTCCTTTAATGGAGAGACTGCGGTTCAAATCTGAGAAAGTCACGCGGCTACTAATGTACTTGCGTGTTTTCAAGTGTGTGGTAATTTCAATGCTTCACTATCGGAAAGGTAGTGTAGTTTTGGTAGATACACGTTGTTTGACAGGTGTAACCTAACGTTATATGCTAATTTGAGAGTGATATGGATATCTTCTCAAATGACCATTTCACGTGATAGAAACTAAAAGAATAGGCTATCAACACGAAAAAAAAATCATCTAAGGTGGCTCCGGTGTGTTGTGCCCTATATCTGAAGAGTTCTGACTGAAAGAGTTTGTAACTGAAATGCTATTCATTTCGATTTTCATGCAATGACGAGAAAAAAATGCTTTTCTTTCCATAAGAGCATACATGTTAAACATTGAATTTTTAAAAAAAATTTACTCTGTATAGTTTTTTTGGTGACCCTATTTGAAAAGAGTACCGCAATAAAAAATTTTAAACTCTAAATTTTAAACGTACTCTTTTTTTGTCTTACCTATCGACTTCGCTAATTCGCTGGAGCCAGCTTAACAGCCTGCTAAAATCGCCAATTAACAAGCATTTCGACGCTCATATACATACTCAACTCCGCATCGATACTTTTTAACGGTCAATAAACGTTGTAAGGCCCAAATAATGAATGTAAACCCCTCACGTCCGGCTACAAACACAATTCTCCCGTTCAACGAGTGTCCCTCAAGAAATCCCCCCTTTTCCTCCTAGCACGACCAAATCAACGCTACCTACGCACAACTCGTTGCACGCGTCCGTCTCTCTCCGCACGCGAGAGTAAGTACTTATACGCGAAAAGAAAAAACAGAGGAAGCGACTTTGTCGTCGAGACCGCTGGCGATAAGATCCGCAAAGGGAGAGCATATAAGCGAGCGAGTGAGAAAAAATAAAAGGAGAGGCGCCATCAAGGCCTTCTGCTGCCCGCCGACATTGACCCTCCCGCCGATACGCGCACGTGTGTGCGGCTATATGTCGGAAGTCCCGCTCGTCGTCGCCGTGGAAAAGTACAGTCGCGCCAGCGCAAAGACTCGGCATTGTCATATTTCATTATTCTATATACTATGATAGAAGTCTAACGGTCATTGGGTGTAGTAGGTACAACAGTTTGCTCAAAAGAACCATTTGATGAGCGCGCGCGCAAACTTTCCTCTGTCCGAGATCTTCCTTACAGTAAGTATACGATCCACAACCGAATACGGCAAGTGCACGAGCATTATAGTGAGTCAGAGCGCCGATGCAGATCGCATCACGCAGCCTTGGGAGCTGGCGCTCTCAATGCTTTAGTTTGGCGTGGCTTTACTTCGTTTTTTTTTCTCTTTTTCGAGAAGTGTGTATGTACCACGAGCAGCTTGGTCTTGTTTGTCCGTTGATTGGCAGAAAAACGTATATATACAGGCGCATTGTGGTTTGTGTGTGCAGAACGTCGGCCGAGAGGCATCAGGAATCTCGCGAATGCAGTTTTCAGCTTGCCAATGGATTTCTTAGCCGCTATAGATGCTCAAGTAAATGATGGTGTTTAGCAACACTTTTGTGGGACAGTGTGTTAAAAACGATGGAAAGAGAAGAGTATTAAATTTTCCTCTTATGTCACAGACGCTTAATAATAGCAGTATTAAATCCTAAAATTTGATTTAAAAAAATCGTAAAAATAATATTAGAGCCGATATTACAATTCACCTAATCCCGCGCCGCTCTCTAAACTCCGATTTCACCCATATCACAGTAACAGCGCTCGCAGCTCCCACAAACCAGCAGCAAAAAAATAATAAAAATCCTCCTCGTCCGTATCGTTTTCTAAGCCAACTCTTTCCCCCTTTCCCGCTAAAATATACATCGATACGTCAATGTCACTCGGTGCGTATATAGAAAGCCCGAACGCGAAGAAACTATCCCGCATATCGCTTTGTGCGCGCGCGGCAATTACTGCGCGGCGGCAGTGGTAACGGCGCGGTCCGGCCAGACGCGAGACGAGTGTGCTGCTATCCGGAATTATAAAAAGCCGGGACAGTCGAGGTAAAAGTTAGACGTGCGAATGTGTGTACAAGGAGAATATATATTTTTTTCTTCCGAGAGCGAACATTTTCACCGGCACATTATAACGTTTTCTATTCCGCGCCGATCGTAAAATTGATTTCTGTTGAATGTTGCATGAGAGCGTATAACGTCGGCAAGGAGGTGAAACTGGAAAATCATGAGCGTGAGAATGAACGTGTCAAATCGTTTGATTATGTATACGTCAAACGCGATTATAATTTCTATTGTAAACAATTGACACAGTTGTGTATATGGGTTTTTCAATAAATATACTGCACTGAAAGCTCAGTCTTGTGTTCATATTAATTGAGCGGACGATTTATAATGAACAAGTCATAAAGACAATCTCCATTCGAGATCTGTTACACGCATATTAATCCGTGTCCCTTTAAAGTGAAAGTTTGTTTGAAAACATCTCAGGTACAGCACACATATAACAAGATCCCTCTGCGCGTACATAAGTGTCCCATCGCGAGATAGTTAACGCCCACGATGAGTGCGCAACGCCGGCGAGTTAGCTAAAAAGAGAGGTGCTTCCCAAGTGTAATTTCTCTCCTTGGCCTACTCGTCAAGCGAAATAAAGAGTAAATAGCGCAGTAACGATCTACGATAGCCGGGGGAGTTTACGACTGTCTCTTCTATTGAATGTAGAGCTGTGAATATTAGCGCGCGTTCGGAAAGAGTAAAGAGGCTTTTTCCCGAAGGCCTTTGGCTGGATGTAAATCTTTTGCCGCAGCTATTTAATCGCTATAAATCAAACGATTAGACTTCGTATATTTTAAATTTCGAATGTATCGAACTCTCCGTCCGAACCATCGATAACATTTTTAAGTAGAATGTGGCTACTTGTGTCGAAAAATGTACATAAAATTATAGTCTCGCATTAGACTATAAACCATCTCACAACAGAAAAAAGAAGAAAATTAAATTTTACTTCTAAAAAATCACACTATCCACCCACCCACATTTCCCATTACCGAAATAAAACCAAATAACTCTCTCGCCGTCTAATAACTCCCCGTCCAACGATATTTTTACCCTCACCCACACGAATATAGACACAAACACACACGGCAAAAGGATCCATCGCTCGCCGGTGGGAGCGTCTCCGCCATACTTATTGACTCTCTTACTCGCCCCGCGTCGTATACTTATACCCCCCTTCCCTTTCCCCACTTGTTTGCCCGAGTCTTTAATCAGCAGCCGGCGGCGGGCAAGGCCTCCTTCGCGGGTTCCGACATTGTCCTCGGCGAAGCGTGTACACATATAGGTATATATATAATACACACACAGCGAGCGACGGTGCTCGACACTAAACGGGGAAGTGATCGAGGCGGAAACGCGCGCGCCCAAAATAGACCGTCGCGACGAGAGTGAGAGAAGGGGTTTTCTCACGGGGCTGTATCGTGGCTTATATGTCTTGCACGGATGTTAGGAGGTTATGAAGTATAGATGATGTGGTATTTTTTACAAAATTGAAAAGTCTTGCGAAAATTACCACAAGTACTGTCTCTTAAAGTTATCACAGTCTGTAAACCTCTAAAATATCACAATACTTTATTATCGTAAATTTGAATGGATATTATACAATACATTTTACTTGTAAGGTATTTTTTGGATTGGTGCAGTCTGTATCAGCTTTGCCAGACACAGTATGATCATTTTTGCAAACATTTTTGTAATTTTTACAGAACCATTTCTCAGTGAATCATTTATGTGTAATTACAGATTTTGGGCCAAAAAAGGGGTCCAAAAAATTAAAAAAAAAATTTTTTGGAAAACACCTGCCACACCACATTTTGTTGGTTCTTTAGGGGTTTCAGAACATGAGAAAACTGGTGAACATTTTTTGGACACCTTTTTTGGCCCAAAATCTGTAGAATTTTGCTTATACGCGATAAATGTTTTCAAATGCTGGACATGGTGAATTAAAATTCTGAATTTCAATAACGACTAAACGGGATCAACTTGGGTTGCGTTACATAGATATAAGTTGAGAATGTAATTAATACCCATAACACATCTTTAGGGTACGATGTAGGTATATACACAAGTATATGCGGCAAAATCACCATGCAAAAATGGCATTGACACGATATATATCAATGAGACCTGTATTTGTATAATTATTTTATTGCGATAATATTTTAATTTATTCTCTTTTTTACGGTGTTTGTAGGACGATCAGAATTGCATATAAAAGTTACACGAGCGCTGTGTCATTCTGGCACATTTACCTTGTTCAATTGCCGTTGTAAAGTTCAACATTCTGTGAATGGATAACGAACATTCATAATCTTGATAAACTACCGAAGCGTTACCCTGTAGCGTAGGTATACATGTTATCGAGTGCATTAAGCTATTTTTTTTCAATGCCTGGAGAATTTCTACAATGTTTGATTAGCTTATCATAAATATTTAAAAGATAAAGTATTAATAAATAACGAAACATTCTTTAATAATTCAGTGTTCAGTGCTTCATATTATAAATAGTGAAATTTATCTGTAATATGAAAATAAATGGCTTTTATACTAAACATAGTTTTGTAAGAAACCTGTTTTCAAATTAACCACTATAAGAATATTGTGTTCCATTAATGAATTAGATAATACAATCGTTATAGCACACTTGCTATTTATAAAACTAATTATACGTAAGTACTCTAGCATTCTTTTATACATCGAACAGTATATAGGTATTAAGAGCGAAAAAAAAATTGGAAAGAATGTGTTCATCATACTTTCAAAATTAGAAAGAATGTGTTCATAATACTTCCAATTGTTTTCCTTTGAGTGTCAATATTTATTTACAAACGAAATAAGAATAATTTCAAGATCCATCCTACCGTACCGTAAATAGTAACTATATTATGCACCTATGGGGAGAAAAAACTTTCCTTCGGCTCGGATGGTAATTTCCACGAGCTGTGGACTGGCCAATTTTCCTCCCGTGGAGCGTATACTATTTTTCCTCCCACCGATGCCGAAAATGCCACATTTCCGATTTTGCGCCGGACAGGACTGTGGTACTGTCGGCCCGGTGTGAGGAAAAACAAATAGAAACAGGTATACCACAAAGTGAAGTCGATTCGACCGGTTCCAAGATGCAACTTCACCCACAACCTCGCGCGCGCACTTTCTAAAAACCGCGCGCGCGCGGCGATTCCCGCCATCACCCCAAAGTCAGATCAGCTCGTCACCGCGCGAAAGAGCAAAAGCACTTTCCCATTATATATGTATACCGAAAGCCGAGCGGGATATGCAGCGCACTCTGCGCATTGCATCGAAAAAGGAGCAAAACAAGTCGCGTATACTTATATATGTATAGTGACCGGCCTTGGGATTGTCAAACGCGGCAGACGGAAAAAACTTTCCAGCCGCGTTTTATAATCTGCGCTCGCGGCTGCTTTGCCGGACAACTGTATTCAAGGGATATATCAATGAACGCCGGGGCTTATCTCTGCGCGCACGCTACTATATATAGCTATATATCCGAGTGCACAGGCTTACCTGTGCTCATTGTAAGATGACACTCGTACGGTGATTTATGTTTCTCGCTGATAATTTTTTTTTTTCTTGCTTCGTTTGCTGGTAAAGGAATGACGAATTAAAATGTCGCTTTTGCAACTGAACGCAAAAGAAGCTCAAAGTATATCTCGGAGAGCGCCTTTTGTGTGTTTTCATTGCATACGTAATGTGTAATACGTCAAAACAGAGACAATCTTGCTCGGTATTCGGGTTGATAAGAAAGAAGAAAAAAAAGGATAATTATGCTTCAGAATGCGAAAAAAAGCAACTTGCATCGTCAAGTGATTTTGAAACTTGCCGTGTTCTCGTGTTTAAATATTTATCAAAAGGCGTAATTTGCATTCGCTTTTGCGCGCGCGATTCAATAATTCAAAAATTTTGCCGATCCCCCGTGACCTTGAACGGGCTCAACCCATCCCGTCAACAAACCCATACACATATATCGCCATTTTTCTTAAATTCATTTGCCAACGCTTACGACATGGTTTCGTTATATTATTAACCAACCGCGACAAACGTATATATATAATCAGTTTCGGGGATGACAGAAAGTTTTTTAGTGACACGTATCGGCACGTCGGAGACATGCTTCGCGTTATCTATCACCGATTGTCCAACGTCGCGATCGATCAACGAACATTAAAAGTACCATCATGAGAAAGTGTGTATAATGTGTCCTATAATCACTTCCTCAGTCCTGTATAGATTTTACGTACGTTATCATCGCGCGTCGCTGCGAGTCCTTTCACTACGCGGCTCTCTCTCTCTCATGATACCCCCCGACTGATGAGTTTTATGTCCCGATCACAGCCGCGGCGATAATTGCTGCTTTAACAGTGACGATAAATCACCGCTGCCAGATTCGATCGAACGTAAATTCACTAAGCGTGTACAACAGTCGCCACAGCTACCATCATCCAATAAAGCAGATTCGTTGATCCCTGTAATAATACAGATATATAATAATAATAACGAAGCGAACGCATGCCAAAAACCGCCTCGGGAGTAGACGTCCTCGGAGCGAATAAGCGAGACGGGCAACACACTCCCGCCGTCCTCTCTCTCTCTCTCTCTCACTCGTCGAGTCTATCCATCTGTCCCTCTCACCTTATTATATACCTCTTTTTCCGTCACGCGCACGATACGAGCGCGTTTCGTAATCGGCGTAGCCATCATCAGCCATCATCGGCGAGCTTTTTTCCCGGGCTATAGCTATGTGTCACTTTCACCCGTTTAACGGTTCGCCTTTGCCAGAGAGGAATAAGGCTATATACGCGCAGAGAAAATGCGCGCGTTATATTGTTTCTCTTCCCGACGACGAGAGATTGTGTGCGCGAGCGAGTTTATTTTTGTAATCGGATTTCAGGTTTTCGGCAAGGTTATTAAGCGCAGGATCGCGCGCGTCTTATTGCCGGTTGATTGGATTTTTCGCTACCTATATTGGTTTTCGATTAACGAGGCGGTAGTGTAGTATGCGTATATATATGTTTGACTTTGCGTTGGCGTTACAAACTTTGTTTATCGTCGTATTGAAAAATTTCCGACAGTGTAGAGAGAAATGGAATAAAAGGCGATGAGATATTGTGATGAAATTTGTATAAGATTAAATTGCAAACTATATGATATATATATTTTATTTCGAGCACGTGAGTTTATTTTTATAAAAGCGTAAAATAAAGATATATTTATGACAGAAGAAAAAAAGTCGATATATGATCGTTATTAATGTTGTCAACTTAGCAGTGATTGATTCCACTATATTATCTCCGATAAGGAAGTGACTTATAAAACATTACACGATTAACGAGCTTCACGTAGATAATTAATTACTTTTTCTAAAATTATGTGTTTGAAAGAACAAATGACAAACAATAGTCGCGATTATTTGTAGACTTTACACACATTCGCTTATGCACGTAAGTTGATTTACATATCTGGACGAAAGATACGCGCCTAACATAAGATCTAAATTTATAGCGTTATTAATTTCCAGATGACCATCTGCAAACAAATAAAACACGCGTCGCGAGGAAAACGCCTTTTGATTATTTATCTTTACAATCAAAATCAATGGCTTTCCATTGATTAAAGTCGACCGTGACATGATTTTTATCGGATCTCAACTTCGATTAGATCGCACGGGACGAAAGGCCGCGCAGTTATATAGATTCGATCGTTTCAAAATTATGTGAATTTTCGCGAATAACGATGACGCGTGCATTTTTTTATAAAGTAAACCGTTCGCTCCAATCTAATCGCGTTCACCGCAAAAAGAATGTCGCTTAAAATAGAGACAGCCCGCCTTCACGTCTGCTTTAATTCGTCAACAATTAATTTTGCGTTGTGCGTCTTAGTATAGTAAACGTTAAAAATCCTCATTGATTTTCATTGCAGCTTTGCTTTAAGGATGTCTCGATTACGTATAATACCTACCAAACCTAGTTTTTAACATTAAATATAGGTACCTCAAAGCATGGCAGGTCCCATGACCGTTACACCAAATCGACACTCGCACAGGTTAAAATTTCTCCGAGAGCATCTTCCGAAAAATCGACAGACCTCCTTGCGCGCTTTTCGTGCCGATAACCACGAGAGGCGGTTAGTTCTCTCTTACTCTGCGTGTAACGCGCGCAAGGCCTTCGGGTATAATTGAGATAATTGCCGTCCTTTGCCAGATAACCGCGCGGTATGCCGCTCTGCTGTGAGTTGCTGCATGCACTCTGAAATCCTGGGCGCACTCTCACGTTCGTCGCGATGTCTGTCGAATGAAGCGCATTTTCGAGTGACACGAACAATTCTTCCGTATCAAGAGCGAGCGTTTGTTGCTGTTACACGTGTGGGTTGAGATATAAGTAGTATACGACGTTAGTGCTACGAAAATAATTGGGTCGGGGGTTGTGCAAAGTTAACGCGAAACGGATGAGGTAAGAGTACACAATGTATATTGGTGTATAGTATACGGATCATTTTCAAAAGAAATACCTTCATATTTGGTGGTTTCATATATATACATGGATTTAATAATGGTCAGTTCTACGATTGAATGAAATTATATTTATAGATAAATAAATAACTGCTTACATAGTACGTATGGTTTTTTACTCCCAAATAATATAGAAGAGTCTGAAAATTGTCAAGTATTTAAGTGTTCAACGGTGAGAGAGCTCGGTGAGAACGTTACATTATAAATAATAAATATTTTCGTATTCATCCTCTCAATGACATAAGACAAAAGTTAAGCAACGGAAAACTTTATTTTAACGGACAGTTGCGGGCAAAGAAAATTTGATATTTTTTAGTACCAGATCGATGCGCAGGTATATTTATTACATCTCTACAAGAAGTATTTTTCTATTTAATATATTATGTATAATATGTAGATTATAATATGTAGATAAAAAATTCAATCTCCCTATCTCATAATCTACTTAATATTTCTTTAAATCAGCACCTATAATATATATTACATCTAAAACTATAAACACTATTCACTAGCAGTAATTTACAAATCTCCTCGCAACGAGATCTTGCATCTCGTGCAGTGGACATAAGTACAACATACGCGCGCGCGCAGGGGCATCTCGCTCCTCGGAACCGCTTTTATAGACTTCCGCGATGTCGGCGGAGTATATATCGCGTCGCGAGTTCTCCTTCCTTTCGGCAATGACCCACATCGCGGACTCGCGCGAGATCGCGCGCGCCGCGAGTTCGCGGTATATAAGACACCCAGACCGGGGGACCTACTTTTGGGATTTTCTCTGGGACCCTCTTTCCGTTTTTGTTCCTCTCAGGATGTGCATTGAGGGGGATAATAATGCGGTGGTAAGGAGATTATATTGACTGAGGTCGTTGCTGGGTGAGCTGCGATTTGGGCTTCGACGAATAGCCGCACGAGTTTATTGGATTAACGTCAGAAGTCTGGTGTGAAGCTCTTGAAGATGCGTTAAAGTGGCGTTTGTCAGAGGCGTGAAGTATCGAGGTGGAGAATGGGTGTTGAATTATTGTTAGTCGAGGAATTTGCTATTATATCAGTAAGTTATTAATTCAGCTTCTTGTAAGAGGTCTATATGAATACCATATGAAGAAGTATTTAAAAAATTCATTTGAAATGAGATTTCTACCCATACAAGTTTTTTTTAATAACAAAAAAAAATGTTTTAACTATATTTTTTTCTAACAATAAATAATTCTAATAAATATCTGCAGAAAAAAAATGCAAAATATCAATGAACACTGATTTTGTAATAAAAAAAATTTTCAAATTGTAAAAAAAAATTACTTCTAACATATTGTAAATTATTATTATCGTTTGTGTAAACTAAATACATTATTTATAATATACTAAGACGAAGTACCAGTTTAATAAATTCAATTACATAATTATTATTCAATCAATGAGACATACCGGCGTTTATTTATTGTATGACAAACAACATTAAAGAAATCAGTTCATTTGAAAAACTTCAAGTGATACACATTATCAATTATTATGATTACAGATATAAGAAAACATCATATCTTATTTAATATTGTAAGTATGGAAAATTTAGATATAATAATTATATTTAATTAAACTCTTTTTATTAAGTTTTATTTAAAAAAAATAAGTTCATTGTAGCTACTTACCAAAAAACCTCGTCTTTTCTCAACCAATTTTGGTTGTGATTGACACATATGAAGAAAACCAGATCCACAGCAACTTATTCTTCTAGAAATAAACACGAAAAATAGTAATAAAAGTATATATTTAATTATTTAATTTAAAAAAATTTATATATATAGCAATTCAAATACCCTTCAAAGATATGCGAAAAAAATTTAAAATACACTTCCAAGGTTGAAATGTTTATGCTTTTAGCTGTCACCATTTTCTATCTATTAGGTATTATAACAAACATCACATCTTCATGCACCATTATGAAAAGAAAATAGTCATAAGAAGACTTTACAAGTTCGAATAATCGTCAATTCCTCACACGGCATGTAAAAAAACTTCCAGGAACGTATATCACGATAATCATGAGTGAATGCGATATTACGATAATATTGATCCTACTTTCCTCTAATTTAAGCATCGATTCAGAAAAGGTTATGTTTATAGTGCATACAAGCGTGATATATCATATATGTAATGACAAGAAAGATAATTATTAATACTTACGTTACATTAATGAAATCACGCGTTTTTACTAATCAGTA
This sequence comes from Torymus auratus, assembly GCA_900474315.1. Taxonomy (NCBI): domain Eukaryota; kingdom Metazoa; phylum Arthropoda; class Insecta; order Hymenoptera; family Torymidae; genus Torymus; species Torymus auratus. The sequence goes on along the minus strand of UXGD01000193.1, from coordinate 10,701 downwards.
AATCAGTTATCATCACGCTGTCGTATAATACGGATCGTAGCTCGGTTGCTCGGTTCTGTAAAACAGCGAAAAAACAGCTTTGTCGTTAGAAACGGACTCCATTTTATCAGCCGTTGGATCAGTCCCTCACTGACTCACTCAACAACTCCCCTGCAGTCTGCACACTAGCATTCGTTACATGCTGCCACCTGTGGAGCGGCAAGTGAACTCAATTTTCAAATGGTTCGAATTTTGCATTTTTTTTGCTGGATCCTGGATAAGTAGTGGATTAAGAGGATACCCAATCAAGAATGCGCAATTTTCTGCATTCTTGCGTATGACATTCCATAACAGTAACAGTATACCTACACTGTGAGCTTAATAGTTATATACGTATTGATATCAATTTAAGGAACAATTTTCGTGTCTGCAATTGACAATCTCAAATGACAGCGACACAATTATAAATAATTTACGACGAAGTCATCATCGGCGAGTCTTTCATATCGGCATTGAAGAAGCGCTAAACCCTCATCTCGACGTTTTAATGTTTGCCTTGTACCAGAAGCGCAGCCGCGCGCTCGCAAAGTATTACACGCGCTCGAAGCATAATTGCAATCTCTCTCAAAAGGCACGTGATCGAGCTGTTAAACAACCTATATGCTATATCTTAAGCATCATATACGAGAGGTTCTAGGTACAGCACCTCTGCACCTTCCAGGCTTCCACGACGCGAGAGAAAGGAAAGTCCGGAAAAAATGATCGGGCTTTGGCTACCTGCCGCCTAGTTAGCGCTCGGGTCACACATACACTGATATACACTTATGCGCAGCAGCCGCAATCCTTTTGTTGCGCGGCGCACAATCTTCCAATTCACCTCCTCTCAGCGGCTCTCACTCGCACGCGGGGGGCGGACCGTGTGTACGTTCTCACTTTGCATGTGTTTGCGTGTGTGTTGTGCTACTGCGAACTGCTCCGCGTTTTTCCCCCAACACACTGTGCGGCTCGGCGGCGGCCATCGAGGAACAACGTCGACTACAACGAGGAAGAGGATACGGGAGTTTGACATGTTGTCGTCGCGCAAGGATCCAGCGTGACTCCGAAGCAGTGAGTGAGAGAAAGAGAGAAAGAGGGAGATTCAGAGCGTGTCGCGCGCGCGCTAAGTGTGCCTTTTAGGGTGCGATTGCGCAAATTTTCGTGAACTAGCGAGACAAGTATAGAAGAAGACAATTATTACGGCCACAGCTGACTCACGGTGCTGCTGCTGAGCCTGCTGCTGCTGTTCGTAGAGCGAGAGGGACAACACTCTTTCCCGTGCACGCGCTTTCACCTCGGACACTCTGGAAGACTCGGAGCAGGTGATAAACACGCTGCTGCTGCGTCGTTGTATTGCTGCTGTCGTCGTCGCCTTATGGATGAGGTGACGATTAATCCCAGCAGCAGCTGAGATCATCTCCTGGCCGAGGCAGAACAACGACTCGTGCAAGGTAGGAGGAAGAGGCTGATCTTGACCTTGGAAATAGAAGAGAGAGAAAGAGAAGCTTCACTTTGAAGGAGAGCAATAGTGTGCTTCTGTTGTTCTTGCCTATTAGATGAATGCTGATTATGAGCGCAATCCTACTCTATCAGCTCACAGCGAGACATTATGCCTTGGTTGGTCTACGTTGCTCTAATGTGTTGCTGTAGCTGTCCAAGCTGTCATTGCAAGGATCTGGGAAAAACTGTTGCTTGACTATAAACTATAGGATTAAATAGATACTGCAGGGATATTATAGGTGTTCTTTAGATGAAAATATTTTGAGTATGGAAGAAGCATAGATACAGTATTTTTAATAATAAATTTTAACTATCTGTACGTAGGAGGTGAGTCTTACAGTTTTCTTTCTACTTTGATTTCTGAGCATTAAAAGTCAATTGTACAATGAGTCGAGTAATAATTTTAATAAATTTTTCAAGTGTTCGGGTTACTTTATCAGAAATTTCCAGAAATAAATTTTTTTTTTATGAAAGCTGATAAATTAAAATTAACAGTTGACTCATCTTTCCATATACATTACAGCTGATTGACATCTGCTTACTTTCAGATAAATAAACAGAATGTCTTCAGTAAACAGCGTTGAGTCCTTGGGGACCCTTCAATGGGATATGATTGAGTTAGCTGGGCATTTACGCCAAGAAAGATTATTTGTCAATTCTGAACAACAAAATTTACAGTCTTTAAATGAAAAAGTAAGTAAATAATATCAAAATATTAAAGACAGATCTTTAGAAACTCACCTTATGTTTTATGTATTGATATGAAAATTTGCATTCAATAAATATTCAAGACTTTCTAAACTGGAAATTAAATTATTCAAGTTTTTTTAGTTATTTAGACTATTAATGATTGTATTTTTATAAAAATTTTTCCAATATTTCAGGTATTATATTTATCATCAGATTTGGCACAACAAGCTTGGATAACAGCTCAACAGAGAGTGAATCTAAACCGTTTAATAGTATCAAGACCTGACTGTACCCCAGCATCATGTTGTCAGAGAGCAAATGTACTTGAAAATTCACGTTTTATTGATGCATTTAAATATCTACATTACCAACCATGCATAGCCTATGGAGAGTTTCTGAACACACTGCGCACCTCGCCAAAACTCCTGGCATCGTATTTAGTTGAAGGAGACAAAATTGTGCCAGAGATGATGCCAAGTGTCATACAGTCTCTAGCAAGTGGACTTTACGGCAGCTGTTTACTACCTGAAGATAAAATTTTAGTTTTAAAGCTTCTGAGGCATTTAATGCTTTTACAGATTGTCCCGTCAGACAATCCTAGAAGATTATTGCGACATGGAACTTGCGCTTTTTCGAGATTTTATTCCGTATTTCACGAGAGCCTTTTCTCCGCTAAGCTATTTTTAACCGCTGCTTTAAATGGTCCGATTATGCAGTTACTAATGGAAGATGAAATGTTTCTTGACATTGATCCAGATAAAGCACCAATACGATTCCCTCCTAGCGAGAGACTGAATAAGTTTGGCAAGGAAGGCACTGTTGAGTACCAGACTAAATTACAGCGATACAGGCATTGGACGGTAAGTTACGCAACAAAATCCATTAGTTTTAGCAAAGAGCATAATTTATTAACGCGCTTTTTAACTTCCACTCAGGTTAATTCGTTAGTACGCATAGCACAGAGGTTCATAGTGAGCATCCGCGAGAATATGCACTGCTTCCCGGCGTGCGTCTGCTGGCTGGTGCGCCAGATGGCTGGACTCCTGCACAAGAGTGGCAACGTCGATCCTAAGGAAATTCACGCCATGTGTACGGACCTCGTGTTCACCTACTTTATATGCCCGGCTATCGTGAACCCGGAGCCCTACGGTATCACGGACGCTCCCATCAGCTATGTGGCGCGCTTCAATCTCATGCAAGTCGGCCAGATCCTGCAGATGCTCTCGCTCATCAAGTACCAGAGCATCGATCCCAAGGTGATCGACCTCTATCGCAGATTCGAAAAAGACTCTGTATCGTCCATATTGGACGCGATGCTAGACGGATCTATGGAAGAGCTCGAAGAGGAACCCAGCATCATCGACGCGAACAAGCTCCAGGGTTTGTCGCGCTCCGCTGCTCTGTTTACCGAGAGCGAGCTTAATAATCTCGTCGCGTTCCTCCACTCGGTCAACCGTATGGCGATGTTCGCCACGAGAGATGACCCCGCTACCATGCCACTATCCTCATCCTTCGATCAGAAACAACTCGATCAGATGCTTATAGGTCTGCCAACGAATGTCGGCAGCGTTAGCAAGACGACGAGTCTTTTCCCGTCGCCAGAGACGCCGAATAAAAGAAGCCTTTTGGGAAAAGGTGAGAACTACATGTTTATTAAGCTTTGGGTTTTTACATACATCAAGGAGAGTTGCAATCAGATTTGTTATCGTATTTTTTTTTAAAGTTACCGTAGAAGGTTTTATTTTTCTTTCGCTATTAAAAAGCTCATATTTGTCAAGATTCCATCGGAAATGGGAATTTCCCATATGCGTCGATAGCTTTATTTTTATTTTGTATTCATTCCTTATAAGGTATCATGACTCATTCTACTTATTATGAGAAATTCTTATGGGAAAATATTTTTGTTTTTACTCTTGATTTAAGTCTGCATAGAAAGAAAAAAATTGAATGTTATCAAAATTATGTATAGCTTTTTATTGTATTTTAGATAAAGCAATTCATTTAGTATCAATTTATCACATTGATTATTTTCCTAGAAACTAATCTGTATTGTCTTCTTTTATCGAATTTGTGCAATTGTTTATATTGCATTAATTTTTGCAGTAAGTAAAGGTCGGGGTGCTCGGGGTTCTAACAATTCTGCATCAGATATTGGGGATGACGCAAATGGAGCTTCAGGTCCGGAAGACGACGGATCAGATAAAACTCCATTGGGAGTTTTGATAATTCCGTTTGGTCCAAACACTGGCGAGTCCGTTGGACTTTTAAGTGAACAAAAGGTAAAAAAACATTTCTAATTCATTTCATTGAGTATTTTTGTTTAGTTAAGAAAATATTTTAATTGCGGGGAAAATTTCTAAATTATATTTTTCAAATAAAATTTGAAATGATCATGAAAAGCTTTTTTTTTAAATATTCGATTTCAAAAATTTAATTTTAAATCGTTAATTTCAGGTTTTATGCATGCAAAGAAATATGGATGCTGAATCTATGACAATAAATCTTCCTGAGGAATTAACCAATGGCCATAGTCGAAATCAAGAAAGCAGCAGCGATAGAATAGAAACCCAAGAGAAACGAACCCGTTTCTCATTGTCACATGATGAAGGTATGCTTCTATCAGTAACACATTTTTAAATGTACTCATATACATATATACTCACGTATAGTATTATATTTCCAGTTCTTTTCGAGGGCTCCATCGGCAATACTTCAGATAATTTGGAAGCTGTGTCCGAAGCAGCATCCAATCATAGTGTTGCCTCTTCCTTAGAACTTGAGACTGAGGATCAAAATGACAATCTGTCAGATATGGTTTCGGCAAACGTATCTGGCAGAGGAACACCAAATATCTCAGGTAAATATTGTAACGTTTACCCAAGTTCGTAAAGAAAATCAATTTTATCGTTTGAATAAATTAACAGGCCGAGATACCCCATCCTCTCAGATTACTGAGGACGATGAAGGTCGAGGTGTAGGCGAGAACAGACAACTCGATCTGGCTCCACCGACTATATCTTCGAAACAAAGCAGATCTGAAATTGATGATAAATTTTGCAAATTCGAAATTAAAAAGCTCATGGAAGGTATGAAGACTTTATTCCTATTATATTTTCCTTTCAAGAAGAAAAAAAGAGAATGAAGCTAAGAAGTAAAACAGTATAAAAAGAACTGCGGAGATAATAATTCTTAATTTATGTTAACAAAAATAATCTGTGCTTTCTTTAGGCGATGAAACCATATCTTTGGTATCGGATACATGGTCAACTGATGTACTCGCGTCGGATAGTGAATTGGTGGAGCAACAGGAACGATTTCCATTTCTACCGCCACCGGAGCAACGACCACCGCCTGCACTCGCTCCAGAACCAACTCAGGCGAATCTTGATGTCAGCGAAACGGCTTCGGAAGCGTGGAGCACGGACGTGCTGGCGAGTGATTCTGAGAGGATGACAGAAGTTGATACCGATGATACGGCTAGCGTTGCTAGGCAAGGATAATTCTATCATTATAAATTTTAGCACGAAAAACATGGTATTTAAAATAATGTTATTTCTTAACATCATTTTTAGGTCCGATGATACGGCAAGGTCAGAGATTGAGAGTCGTGGCGAGCCCGAAGGTGGAGAAGATACTCCACCACCAGTGAATCAACGTAAGTAGAACTTTTATCTTTTTACTCATGAAAGAATTCAAATACGACATTCCATTGATTGCAGTAATGGACAGCTCGACATCGTTCTTCCGACCGATCCGAGACGAGACGCTTGGCCGGTGCATCGTTACCGTGCCCTCCTCTCCCACAACACCACTCTCGCCCTCGTCGTCGAACGTGACTGGCCGCGGCGGCACCAGGTCCGACTACCGGCGCAGCACCATGGAGTACGTCGACAGCAACGCCAACAGTATTAGCAACGCGGCGTATGCCAAGTCGATAGGCGAGGATAGGCTCATCCACCTCATCGACAAATTACAGATCGACGGGGCCAAGGGTAGCAGTGGCGTCGGTGATGGGCAGGAAGCCGGTGCTGCCAATCACATTGGGGCCGCGGCCGTCGCACCTGCGCTGCTGCTGGCGAATCACATTAATGCCCCGACGACGTCGAGCCAGAAGCTTCCTAATGGCGATGTTAAGACGGTGAGTGTGCGAAATAGGTTAAATGCAAGGTTTCATGTTTGTGGGAATACGTTAGAAGACTGACAGAGTTACAACTACATTTTTCATGGAACCTTGTATTATTTTGCAACAATGACAGAACTGTCATTATTTCGCGGTTTTCTCTAAAGTAAATTGAGTATACACAAATACAAATTAAAATTGTCATGTTAGACTTGTGCTATAAATATTCATGAAATTCAGTTTTGAAATGTAAATTAGTTTAGCATAGTATTACATAAAAAAATTTTCCCTTTACAGAAAAAATTATTCCATGTACAAGAGCATGATTTATGCTGTTAGTTAAAGACATGTAAAAAACGGGCATATAATGTATGTTGAAGAATAGGAAATAAAATGCTAAAAAATTTGTTTCGATTTAAAGACGAACTTAATTCTTTGATGATTCCGTGTGGTATTTAACAATTTTATGAAACCACCGAAATGAATAAATTTTTATAGATTATTTGATTTATTTTTGGTATATTAACTGTGTAATATATATATATATATTTTTTTTTTTTCTTTTTTTTTTTTTTTTTAAATGTTTCAACAGAAAGTAATTCACGTTCCTGTAAGCATAATATACAAACTTGAGATTAACTTATAAAAACATATTTAAACATGATTTATTTATTAAAAAAATTCTCATTATTTATGCTTTGACACAGGGTCTTGGCGATCTAATGACAAACAACAGCGATGTGGTCGTGCGGCTCAGCACAACCAGTCTGACCTCGAGCAGTAGTTCGGGCTCGGAGCCGCGCATCGTGAAAACCACCAGCCAAAACTCGGACTCAGGCGTGCAGCTGAGCGTGAACGCGGCCAACGCGTCCATCGCGAGCAGCAGCAACGGTGGCGGTGGCGGCAGTATCAGCAGCACCGACACGACCGACGGCGGTGGCGGTGTCAGCGGCAGCGCGAGCAGCCAGCAAAGCAGCCCGAAACCTTCGACCTCTACGGGCGCCATCCCCAAGAGCATTAGCTTCGACATGACGGCTGAACGCGGGGACAAAGAGATGCTTGACGACGACCAAAAATCAAAGCGTGGCTTCTTCGGCAAGCTCAAGATGTCGCTCAGAAATCGCAGAGGCAAATCGCTCCGGGGTCCAGAAGAGCTGGCCAGGTGCTACGAGAGAGGCATATCCGACTCGGGTAACGATGGAAATGCGGCTGCTGGCGACGGTAGGCATCGGCTACGTAGAATCATGTCTGAGGATACCACGTCCATGTGCAGTGTAAATAGCGGTGAGTAAAAGGATTTTAATTGTTTGCGTAGGAAAATGATTAAGGAGAAAAAAGTAGAACGTAAATGATAAATCAACCCGTCGTCGGGTAACATTTTTAGAGCCTCTCTAGCAGATGCTTTAGTGGAAATGTTTTCAAGTCTTTTACTTTGCCGTCAGTCATCAATTAACAGGCGAGCTTGAACGATTCGCTCTCATCTAAATTTTAATCCCGTATTTTTAGAATGTTACGCGTTTCACTGTAATTAAACATGTAATTAAAGCAAAATCGATGTTCCACCTGACACGGCAAAGCGACCCATTAAACCTGTCTAAAATTAAGGAGAAATACGATAAAGCGAAGTAGGTTTGATTTTTATGCTCAATTAAATTCCAGCAAAAATACTTTTCTGCAATTTATTTACTTTAATTTACTTTAATTCATAAAATATTTTGTTTCACGTTTTCGATTTCAGTGAAGATATGATTTCCGGAATATTTTAAACTAGTCTGAAAGAGATAAAAAGAAGACAAGTATTAATGTGTTTTAATAATAAATTGCTATAATATATTTGAAAAAAGAATTTTTCCAAAATAACGATCAAACAAAATTGTGAAAAAGTTTGGCATTACTTCATTCCAAAGACAGCAAAATCGGAGTTTCTCGAACTTGGTGGTAATCGATTGAATAGTTAAAGTAGGGCAAAGGGGAGAAGCACGCACATGTGAAAGTAAGAAATATGAGGCATATTATATGAGATAATGGTTTATTCAACAATAGATCGTCAGACTTTAAATAAAAGTTCACGCGAAATTTTGAATAAATACGAGAGAGCAACCTTGAACTAGTTTTATTCTCGTGGTGCTGAAAATTTACGACCCATTATGCTCTTAATGTTTCAATTTTCATGCATATCAGTTTAGAAATAGCTTCGCCTCTATCATAAAACTTTCTTATTTTCGCTCATAGATAAAATGATCTTTTCAATGTTTAAATACAGATACAACAGACGATATATTAGCGAAGTATAGGAGGAAACCGAGTGCCAACAGCGATACAGCATCAGTCGAAAGTACGCAATCGCGAGCGAAAGAGCAGGCGGAGGACGAAAGACTCTTCATAGATCCGAACAATGTCGAGATTTCCTTCGCCTTCGCGGACGCCAAGAGAAAACTTCGGATGGTTCTCAGCACCGCAGACTTGCAGCATGTTCCATACACCAACATCTGTGAGGTAAAAGACATGCCATATCACGCACTCGAATTAAAAAGGCGATAAATATACCTTTTGAATAAATAATGTTTATTTTCGTATAGAGAAATTCGTGGATGCAAAAAGAAAACGAGTTAGTTGCCTTCCTCCAGCTTCAATTGGCTGAGGCTATAAATCTGCAGGATCGAGCGTTGATCGCGCACCTGCACGAGACTCTGCGCTGCGTAAAATTGTTCAACGAGGACGGCTGCAGAAAGCTCTTCAAGTCCCTTGGCGACGATTATCAGAAGCGATCGCCGTACATTGCTTATTTAATCAGATGCCGACAGGGTTTGCTATCGACGATAGCACACTTAGAGAGGTAAGTCATCTTCGTCGCGTGCATTATTCATAAAATCGGACAACTTTGTGCACTGCGATTAATTACGTGCCTTCGTCGTTACAGATTAGGGGAACGGGTGAAGTGCGATCGTGACGCTATAAATAGTCATTTAGTATCAGTGTGCGTCAGAGTGTTCTTAGAGAAGCGGGAAATGCACGTCCTAAGGTTTTGCGAGGAGTTCAAAAAGCTCACCGTGGCGGACGAGAAACAGGATCTACTGGACAACTTCTTGAACAGGTTGCATACGGAAATGGAAAACGATCCAATCTGGCAAGGTATATAACAGATGCTTTAAATTACACTCGGTTCGAAAAGAATAGACGTTATGCAACTAAAAATGTAGCCGACGTTTTTGCCTTTTATTACTATTTTTGTCATGCATAATTTCACTCGTGATTTGACAAAATATTATGTAACAAATAATCCAGTTTACCAAAGTTTCTCATTAGACCTTCGAGAAAAGGAGTTTTCCTCATTGCGCAGTCGAGTGTTAATAAAAACAAAATAAAAATTAAATTTGCAACAATATATTAACAGCTAAAACACCGATTATCAAGTACCCACTAACAATCCCATTTTCTGAACAGCCGCCAGTTGCGGCCAGCTGGACTTAGCGCGCACGGTGGTGGAGCGCACGCTGATGGCCTCGGTCTACACGAACGCCCTTTACCCGAACGGCGACGGTGACCTTCACCGCGACCATGTCTTCCACGATCACATTCGCAAGCTCGCCAAGATCGTTACGCCAAATCACAAGGATCTGCGCATAACCAAGATATATCATTATGAGTGCCCTTGGCCGTGGGCGCAAGCCGAATTGGCCGTCATATCAGCGTACAAGACGCCGCGCGACAAGCTGCTGTGCGTCTCGCGCTGCTCCACGACAATTATGAACCTGCTGTCGATGGCCTCGGAGCGCGGCATCCCAGCCGCAGACGATCTCATACCGGTACTCGTCTACGTCATAATAAAAGTGAGTTAAACGAAAAATGTTGTTTTTTAATTTTATGTTTTTTGTTTGGTTGGTTGAATGATTGATTTAGGTTTTCTTGGTATAAGTTAAAAAGGCACGTATAGGCGACCTGTCGGTGTTAGATATACGGTTTCACTGTACTGTATTAGGTAAACCTCGTGCTCTAATGAGAATAATCCGCTCTTTTATATAATGAAAAGGATAATGCTTTTTCACGGCCGCGACTTGGAAGCGATTTGTTCCACTGTCATACGGTCTAGTTAAATCTTCCGACACCTATAACGCAAAATAACAGCAGTGTGCATAATCGATGTTCCAGATTAAGTAAATAGGTGTTTAGAAAAACAAACTATATGTTTATTCGTATCGATTTTGGTTGATTCAAGTACTTTATTTCTTAGAATCAAAATAAACGTTTAAATAATTAAATGTTTGTAATAATGAATTGCTCGTGTTGCAGACAAATCCACCATCGTTGCTTTCGACGATACAGTATGTCGATAGTTTCTACGGGGACCGCCTGGAAGGTGAGGAACAATATTGGTG
>UXGD01000192.1:0-81876 GCA_900474315.1 Torymus auratus | reverse complement strand
GGGTATATTTATGAGGAATTATCCGTTTCGACATGTTTAGAATATTGCTCGTTCTCTTGCTAACAACTCTCGAAGTGTATAGTAACTTTTTTTCTACAACTTTACGGCCTTAGATAAAAACTTCAGTATTATAAGAATTTTTATCAAGCTTTCTGGAGTTTTCTGACTTTTCGGTGCCTAGTTTCGATTTGTAAATATTCCCCATTACTCGTAAATGCCTCGAATCACACCTATTACAAAATATCGTATTTCACTAATAAACAATCAATCAACACCCCAACTATGATTTTCCACGCAAAAGCACACTTCAAATGCCAACATTTTAGGGTGGCCGCACGCACAAGCGCGGGTGTAGTATAAGGTCAAAAGAGACGCGCGAACACTTAGCGCCAGCGTCGACGGCGTACACTTAACGCAATAAACCGTCCCCCACCCCTAGCTCTTCATCAGAGTTCCAAAAGCGCATTCTCATCTGACCGCCGGGCGCACGAGGTCTACATAGCTGCAGCAAGAGCAGCAGCCAGTGTACATCACCGCCAGAGGAATTTCGCAGCGGCTGCTGCCGTTCCCCTTTGCCCGCGCGAGAGTTCACGCGAGCTCTCTCGCAGGCGGCGTTTTATATCTATTTCGTCACTCAAAGCGTGAGTAGCTGTCTGCGGTGTGCGCGTACCGCCACCGCGTTTCACGCCCCGGCTCGAGTAACTCACAGGGAGCGTGTCGACGCAAGCGCCGCGGTGCAGGTCTATCTCTTGGCGTGCTACTTCAGCGAGAATCGCTGAATATATAGATTGCGAGAGGCACCTACACACACCCACAGGGATGTGCGTGAATTACCGATCGCCTCGTCTGTATCGTTTACACCCAATTTCCGCAAGTTCTCTGCTTTCATCTTGCTTAATGAGTGATGAGAGGCCCCGGGAAGACGCTTTCCCAGCTCTAACTTCCCTTTTTCTATATAGGTATATATTAAACGTGGTAATTTGAAAATTATCAAACAGTTTAAAATAAAGTGAAAGGAGTGTATATCAAGAATTCCACGAGAAATTCATATTTACGCATTTCATTACCACAAATAAAAATTTGTAAGTATATATCTCCGCAACAATGTTTGAACTCAATAAATCGAACTTGTGGCATTGTTTGTCCATGGAATAAATGTACGAAAAGCAATTACTGATAATTAACCGACATTCAAACCCCGAAGCCGCAAACAAATTTTGCGAAAAGAGAAAATTAAGAGAGGAAAAGTGAGCTTTTATTTGAATTCGAAATCGTTGAAAATACGCGGAAGCCAGTGAAGAAAAATTACATAATTAGCGTTTTTTTGTGGAAACTTTCAAATTCTTATAACTTTGCATATTATGAGGTTTCGTTATCAGCGATTTCTAGCTGAAATTAAAGTTTTTTACTTACTTTAAATTTCATGGTTTGCAAAATTTGTTCGCACTTTTGATAGCTTAATATTGGCTAATCAGCAGTTACTACATTTCGTAAATTTTTTACATACTATAAATTTCCATAATAAAAATTGATGTGCCGTTAAAACAGTGTCACAAGACTGTTTTCATGGGTTATTCGTCATTTTCCTTGCCTCTATTATACTTATGACCTACATAGAATGAGAAAAAAATGTACTGATGAGGTGTGCTCCAGATTGTTTTCCCATATTTTCGTACCCTCTAACAGTGAATTTCCCATAGAAATGCTCATATGTATTATCTGCTATTTTAGAATGAAACGTGTTCGTGGATTACAAGGGCTCTGCACCTGAGCTTATGATTATGCGAAACGAGTAAATTAGCCATACGCATCTATTGTCCATTCGGAGTGCTCCACCAGTTTTAATGGAATAATCAAGAATTTGCTTACACAACATTTCCATAGATAAATTCAATGTATCCCAACGCACTGTGTTTACACCGCTACAATAAACTCTTCGTTAATAAGTAGGTTATAAAAACTCCATTATTAAAATGAACCCCTCCATCAAAATAAACTTTAAACAACTTTATATAGCCCCGGAGCAGTACGCAATACCAAACCGTTAATTGACTTTGTAATTTGCAACTTTGCCCCTCTAATCCCAAAAGCCCCGCTGGCCCTCGTCAAATTTCAGACTTCAATCAAGTATCGTGTCACATTTCACAAAAAGCGCGAGCGCCCACCACCATGCTCTATCTTGCTATACGCGCGTTCTCCGACATTTAATCAATCCTCGAAATTCCAATTAAAAAAGGCAAATGAAACAGAAAAAAAATACGCATCGCTTCGTTATCATCGAGCCGCGGGGCGTATACCTGGTTGTTCAGCAGGGCGTCGCACGCGCGTCTGTTTATCGTCGATAATGCTGTGCGGAGAGAGCAGCGGCAGCAGCCACACGCACTGCAGGCGGCGCTTATCGGCGCGCCAGATGACACTCGCTCTGTCGCACGAGGGGAGAGGCGGCTGAAAAAAATCGGAGGGCGAAAGGAGGCTAAACGCGCACCGCGCTCTGTAATTATCCTTTCTTGTTGAGTGCGTACACGCGAGCGGGCTTCGTTTATATTAATTGAGCGCGCTAGTTGGCTCGCAGCTATATATATAACGCTCGGCGATTAAAAGCCACGCGGATGTTTTTGACGCGATAGTTTTTGCTCGTCGCCAATTGATCGCTTTAATTAGAATCCACTTTTGCATATTCGAGAACGGGCGGGAAAAGTGGACTAAAGGGTGATTTCTGTATTTTTTTTTTTTTTCGATTTAGACGAATTTGAACTGTGATTGGGGTACGTTTTTTTATAGATTTGGGTGATGATAGGTTTGGCCGAGAATTATAAGCACACAAATTGACTTTGATTGTACTTGATTATTAAAGATTTGGTTAATTATTACAACTTATTAATTCTGCTTGAAGCTGATGTATATGAGTCACCAGCAAGTAATACTTTAAGAATCTTGAGCTTTCCGAGAATATTATTATAATTTCATTTATATTATTTATGTACAAAGTAAGGAATGGAAAATATCCGTTCCCGTATAATTAATTTTTACATTGAAAATCCAAAAGATACATTACGAAAGCGTTCAAAATATCTGTGAAATATTCCGATGCAAAAATTACTTTGATGTTATTCCTTGAACTCGCGATCGCGCGTTAAAAAATCAATTATTTTTAATGAAAAATCATTGTATACGGCCATTGAGAAGGCGCAATACACCGCCTATACATATTTGTTTTACGAGTTCGGGCAAGCATGAAAAACCGCTTCTGCTGTAATTTGCATTAATGTTAAGCATTAAATTTCCATGCATTATAATTACGATGCGCTGATCCTCCGAATTCCATTCGAACGGAATAAAATTCTTCAATTTTCCGGCAGGAATACGGCCATAATTAAAACAATTTCGATAATAAGATAAATATCGTCGAAACGAATTGGCGCGCTGCGCTCCGAGAATTTTGCGGAATTAATCGACGCCTCGAGCGTACAGCAGCTGTCATAATTGATACGGGATATTTGCCGATTTCGTCTTGATTAACACCGACGAACGCAACAATAGAAATTAATATAATAATTATCAAACGCGCGGCAAAATATCTAGTGGGAAACGTGGAAAAAAGTGGAACACACGAGCTGGTCTGTCCGCGTTAATAAAATTATTGGAGATTATAAGCGCGCTAGAGATTACGTACACTTGCGGCGCGCCAAATGCCGCACGCACGGGCGTGTGTGTCGAGAGCGCGCATTATAAATATTCATCGGGAAGTTATCGAGGGGAGAAGAGAGAGAGCGAGAGAGAGCAAAGCAGAGAGTCACGCCCGGGAAATGTCGAGTAATTCGGGTGTACAGGCTGCTGCTGCTGCTGCCGCTACGCTGTACGCGCGACTTCGCCTCTAATATCAGCTCTGCCTCGCTAATTTTATCATTTAAGCAAGTTCTCGCGAGCGTGAACTCCCTGTCGGCACCCGTTCGCTTTCTCCGTCTCCTCCGTACTCTCTCTCTTGCGTGCATGCTGCTGCGTCTATTTCCATTTTCTCGGTTTAAGGCATCGATTCGCGTTGTCGCGCTCGCGCGCGTGCGAGGGGATGGCGAACGGTTTTGGAATTTCCCGGGGAAATGGGAAAAACTTGCGCGAGAGTGAGCTCGTGTCGTTTATTGCGCTTTTCCAAGAAACTTACACAGCTCATCTATAGGTTTTGTCAAAAGTTGCGTAAGTTATGAAAATTGTTTTTATGATTCTTTTTTTCTGCATGATAAAAAATGACGGTCGTTGGTGTAAAATACTTGTATAGAGAAAATTTTTCTATTTCTTGAAAATATAGGTCAGCGGAACGTCATTATATAGTATTCCGAGAATTATGCATCAGTAATGTCTGCAAATAGTCCGCATTACAGGGCTGTAGGAAAATATTTTCCCGCAGGGATCAGAATTTCAACACGAAATGTTATGAAATTTTTGAATCTCTCCATCTCATTAATTCGACAGGGTTTGTATAGAAGGGAAGAGAAATAGGTCACAGTGTGGGTTTGTAAAATAAAGAAAAGAATATTAATTAAAATTAAAGAAATTTTTAATATTGTAATTTTGTAGAATTTATGTACTATTAATTATACTGTGATATAAAATCGTCAGTCAAAGCAATCGTTACTTATATTACACGTAACATTATTAGAGTTACTTTTATAAAAGTAATCAAATAGATATATGTCTTTAGAAATAAAATAGAAACTGGATCAAAATAATAAATATATAATACTATTTGCGATACGAAATACTAATACTGATGATATTCGTACTATATAAATTCAAAAATAATAAAACGGTAAATGAAAAGCTAAATGTATAAAAATTTAAATATTTTTTTATTAAATCAATCACTTTATAAATTCGTTATATATTCGACTATACATTTTAGAAAAAAGAAGCTATACATAATTCCAGCATATAACTCCAATAATTAACCGCATTGTGGAACACTATTTTGAAAATATTTTGAACTAATATTTTCAATAAAAAAGATTTAAAATAAAAAAGACGTGAAATATCTCTAGTCTGAACCATTACTTTCACGTTTGACAATTTTCTGAACGTCGAGATTTTGAGAAATAGAAATGCCAAATTGATTTACTTCAGCGCAGCATTTCCTGGCTAAATTTTATATCTCAGAATTTCATTTTTTCCCAAAATTTTCGAATTCGCAACGCCAGCCTTTGTTTCATGCAAAATTCCAACAGCCACGCCAATCGAATTTTCCCAAAATTTTCCCCTTTCATTCCATCAACCATCCAAAATATGAAGCCGTCAGTCAGCAATGTACCTTTCAGCGGAAACTACCGGGCGAGCCAGTTAATTCTCCCCAAACTCTCGAAAACACACTGACACAGCACCACCACCACCGCTGCCCAGTGTACACACGCCCTAATCACCTGGGCAGCGCTTTGTCCTTAGACCAGTCATCCCTATATAAACCGCTCGCCGCGGCGTCGAAGTCGTCCTTGCAGCGCACGCAAAAGGGACTGGCGCGCCGCGCATACGAAACGACGACGCGGTCCCCGTGGGTTCTCCGTCTCTTATATATACAGCACGTGCATAACTTTGTTTTTCAGCACTAGCGCGCACGGCGCTCAAATTACTCGCGTTCCACGGCTTGAAATACAGTTTTTAATTACGTAGGTGCATGCGCATGCGCGTGTACGAGAGCTCTGTACCTAGTGCCGAGGGCTTTTTGTTTACACGCCGGCCGGTGGATTAAAATATTTGTCTTTGCCGGGAGGACAGAGCGCGCCGCGCGCATTCTGATGAAGTCCCCGTGTCGTGGCGGTGAGACTAGGTACGCGCCGCGGGTATGACGGTAAATTAATGAGCCCGACGCGAGCGCCGGGAAAGAACAGGGAGATTCAGTTCTCTCAAAGTGATTTGCTGCCGCGCGCCGCGAGACTTAATTTATATATACGCTCTCTCATTCGATTTGCCAAAATTTCAGTTGAGATTATTTTGCTTAGCGGTGTACTGCATACGGCGGTCTATTTATATAACGATTAAGTATCCAGCTAATATAATTGTTGTATGTCTCGTAAATGCGTGAATAATTAACAGTTTAATTATTATTAACGTTGCTTTTTACTGATCATTGCATCGATTCCCTGCGTTATTTCCTAATTTTTAAATAAGTAGGTATTTTAATTAAATTAACTAAATACTTTTCTGCTGTACTATATGATTAAATATTCATTAACTCTAGTAATCGTTTTTTTTTTTTAAATAGTTATTATAACGAATCTATGTTCGTATATATGCCATGTCACTCAGACTGAAAGCTTCAACCAAGACAATTAATTTCCGCTGTGTAACACTTCCCTATTATAACTTTTAATTTAATTATGGGATGAAATGTGATAAAAGCTGAAATTAAAAGGCGTGAACTCAACTTTCCTTTTAGCAATATATTCCGAGTATAAAAACGTTATTTCGCACGTAAATTACTCCGATAACTTTTAAGCACTTGTAATTAAATGTATAAGGTGAAATTAAATTCTCTTTATGGACAGTTAATAAGACTGATCTCCTGCATAGTATCAGAGTTGAAATAAAAAATTTGAACTAAATGCATTGTAATGTCCTTCAATCATTTTATGACATGCGGAAATCGTTCAGGTGTTAGGTTGATAAGAATAATAAACCACGGGGCGTATTGAATTAAATAATACATTTATTTTTCTGATGTGTCCCAGTATAACTGTTAAATAACTGACGACGTGTCTGACATAACTGCTCTTTTTCTACTTTGATTTTTCCTCAAAAGACCAAAAACTTCTTAAAATCAGAAATCACAAATTTTCACCGACATTTCTCTCGAAACCATTCGCCTCTATATCTCGTAAAGCAACCCCCAAAAATTCTTGTCCCACATCGTCAATCCCAACTGGAAAGTTTTCCCTTTCTCTCTATAATCTCTCTCGCTCATCCGCCGAAAAGGATACACACATACCGCATAGAGCTCCGTGCCCCGCAATCGCAAAGCTCGAACAAACATCTCTCTCTTGCTCTCTATAGCTTCCTCGCGAGAGCTCGACAAAGGTACGCATTTATCGCTACAGCGCGCAACTCTCGACACTTGCCCGTGAGAGTGTATAAGGGTGAAAGAGACAGAGAGAGAGAGGATGAAGAGCGAGCTATACGCTCGGAAAAAGACGACGAGAGGGTGGGGGGAGGGAAATATTGTAGCGCTTTTTACGGTGCTTTTTGCGCGCAAGCGCCGCGCGTGTCGTAATGAAGCCGCGTTGTTCGGGGGAAATGGGTTATTGGGTTCCGAGATGAGTGGAGTATTTTCCAGGAAGACTTGGAGTATTGAACAATGGAAACGGGAGATTTTTTAACAACGATAAAACTGATATTTTTCATTATTATAACCTTGGTAAATATTAAAATGTATAAATAGACTTTACTGTAGGAAGCGAATTTAAGAGAACAGTATTTTATTACTATTCTGACAATATTTGTAATTAATTATTAACTTTACAAAATAACTGATTATAAACATCGAATTTTCACTTGACTGGTTTTATTCATGCAATCAGTAGTTTATTATGTTGTAAACAAAATAATCATATCTGAATGAGCAAACACTGTTCGATATATACTATCGATAATGTAAAATGTATTTACCTTCACGCACTGTATCTTGTTCACCATTGGATTATTCGGGGGGTATACTGATAATGATAAACATTTTATCCAAAATCAATTTATGAAATTAATTTGATTATAAATATATACGACCAGAAGCAGATTCGAAAGCGTTAGTAGCCTATTTAGTATAACAATTCATTTCGGGCAAATGTACCTACATTCAAATTAATAATTAAAAGTTTCAATATCGATCAAACCATATATTTAATAATCTATCTGAATAAAAAGCTGCCCTCCTTTTGGAAACCAATGGTTTCTTTTAACAACCTTTTCATTCATAAATAGGAACACCATAATAGGTGATCGGGATCCAGCATCACAAAGAGCAAATCGGAGAATTTGACCAGCGGAGAAAATTAACCGGCGCAGTTTCGTCGGACAAAGGCATACATAGCAGTTTTCATTGCGTTGTAGCTGGGCGCATTTTAGCCAGAAAAGCGCCCGAGTGATTTTTCGCCCGGTCGCCTTTCACGAGAGAGATTTATATATTGTTTCGGCATATATGCGCGGGAACGCGTATGCTCTTGTGCGGGGCTGACTTTCGGTAATATAACATGGAACGTTTAACGAGGAGTATACGAGAGAGAGATACAGGGAATAAAAGCGATGTTTGTCCTGTGTCCACGGAATGAGCATCGGATTATTGTTAGCTTTTAGTTTTTCAAACTTGATGAAAATCGATCTGTTTGCATGACCGTATTTTCTTTTTTCTTGTATGCTCTGTATAAGAGAATAATGCAAGAATTCAATTAACTTTGTTTCGATCGTTGTGTGCGGACCTACAGTGGTTCGTTCATAATTACGTACACAATATGATGTAATCCATAGAATCCATAGAATTTTTCAACTAACGTATTTTTTGAGAAATTGATAAATATCTATTTTAGAACAGCTTCTCCATAAAAGATTAAGAAATAGCTATGTTCCGTATAAGATGTAGCACGAAAAATTTAGTTGGATTTTCTCGCTAACCTTTCCTGATTCTTTCGAAGATAACAGTAAAATATTTACACATTCTAGCCATTCCCATAGAGATCGATTCCTCAAAACAATGAAAATTTTGTCTTGAAATGTCAATACCATACTTGCGTGAAATATACTTTATAATACACAACTCCACTGCTGTCATGCCAAAACATATATATTGATATAGTTACAGAATAACAGAAAAGCATCCCAGTAGAGCTGTGATCTTATTATAGGTATTACGTCAGTATTTTTCTCCTCTATAATTATTTCTTATTTATATTTATAGTACAGTAAATGGAGCCACTATATAATAGAGAATAAATTGTGGTGTGCCCAATTTACTCTAAAACTGACTTTGATTAAATATTGTCTTTACCTATTTTCTCCTTTGAATAAACTCCTTCTGTTGTAAAAATATTTTGCTCGATTTCACGTACAAACAGCATTGCAGTATAGCTTTAAATTTGATGTTTTATGTAGAGTCGGTATAATAATAATGATCCCCATCTTAAATTTTATATCGAATCCACGCACGAAATTATGAAAAAAGGAAGAAGAAAACTACTACCCCAAGAATCAAACTAGCTTCCGAAAGGCCAAACTTAACTTGGTCACCGCCGCGCTGGAAAATACACCTCCCAAGCGCCGCATTCCGACTCGGTGACCCCGAAAAAGCCGAACGGCAGCGTCGCGAGCCGCTCGTAACTCATGCGAACCCATGCGGCCCCCTAAAATCCTCGGGAGCCCCATCGATCCTCCCCCTTCTCTCTGTCTACCCTCTCGCAGCCGCCTCCGTATTATAGCTCAGTATGCGAGGCTCGCGCAAATTGCAGGCGTCCTGGCGTGCGCAGCCTCTCCGTATATAGGCCCGCGCGCTCACGCTCTGATCTCGAGGTTCGCGTCAAAGGAAGCTGCAAAGGCTCGCTATCTCCGATAAAGGATGAGAGGAAAGTAGTGGAGTTCGCTTTGCAGGTCTACGAATGCAGCTTATTATTCTTTTTCTCAAGGCTCACCGGTGTATAAAACACAAACACGCGCGCGCTGAGGGAATCAATTAATGTCGGATGTACTGCATTCGGCTGGATAGTTCAAGAGGGGATGAATAAGGCAGAATGCGTCAAAATGAAAGGAAAGTGAAATATTGTGGGAGATTTCATTTGGAGAGTAACGTTTCAGCTTTGAAAATTAGATGAGGATTATGGGAACGTTAACTGTGTGCATTGTAATTCCAATATCGATATTCGATGCGTAATTGCGATCCAATTCCAATTATGCGCGAATTTGTTTGATATTCGATAAATCAATGAGGGGAGAGATGTTTAACTGTAATAACGGCTAAATATCGAGTATTGAATAAAAGTAACAGAAGCCCCTTCTGTTAAAGCTTTTTACTTAGAAAGAGGATTATTGCGAGATTATTAAATATATCAGCTTTGAAGTAATTTATGGAACATTAAAACTAAAATTAGCATTATTATAAGAAGCAGTTATATTACAACAACGTTCAACGAAATTTTGATTGTTAATAGTTTCCGATAAGTCTTCTTCTCCTACTCCAATTGTACGTGCTATCGAATGGAAATGTCTGCTTTCGGCAGTATTATAATTATCAAACTAAAACCGATAGCTCGAAACAAATAACAGAAAAATGTATAGGAAACCAATAATTCTACATCTATATACATTACAGGAACAAAACGAAGCGCTAGCTTAGAGTCAGCGCCGAAATAACAGGCTCTATCCTCGAAGATATCGAAGTATTATGACCAATAAATTAGGCTACTATCTCGCCAGCGCCTCGCAGGTGTGTAAGACGAGACCCGGGCGCGGTGGAAGCTCCGAAGAGAGAAGCAGTGAGAGACGCCACGTCCTGTAAAGCGAGATTAATTAAAGTGACGTTTAATCCGCGGGGCTCGAACTCGAGACCGCGACGTGTCTCCCCTTGCGGAAACTAGCCAGCGTGCAGGCTCTCCTCTCTCTCCTCGACATGTCTACCGCCGCCGCCGCCGCCGTGCGGAGGAGGCGAAACTCGAGTAGTGCAGAGAAGGACTCGTAATGGAGAATCGAGTGGCCGGGTCGAACGTGTACGGGTCAATGGTGTATATATAGTGCGCAGCGGTGGCGGGGGGCTGTTTCTTTTTCATTAGGACGGGAATTGAGCTGGTGCAGGTGTGCAAGGTGCGCCCTCGTTATTTGCCGACGCGCGCAAGAAAGGTGGGGCGTATATAGTGGGGGGCCAATTTGCATGGACTATGAGCGTGGGTGAGCCAATTACGCGTTACTAATTTATTTTACTCATATCTCTACGCTAAAAGATATAGAATATTATTTGCAACCTCGTGAACGATTGACAATCTCAGGGCGCTATGATAATCGCACCGCGCGACGATGACAACGAGGGCTGGAAGCGCTATCCGTTTCGGATTTCGCTAATCTACATTCGATTTCCAATACCCAGGGCGCACATGCGTCAGCATCACTGGGTACGGAGGCGCGAGGGAGTTATAGTGCGGATCCTTGGCCAATGTAGCCGCACTTACTCGCGTCGCAGCTGTGCTCTACTGCAACAATGACCCGTGCAACTCGTACATACATATATACAGCCAGCTTGTAAGCGTAGATCCGACGCCGCCCGCATCGACATTATAATTTTTAGCCCGCGTATACAGCTTATGTACGTGTTTTCGGGCACCTCACGTATATAACAATGAATCCTCGGCGTGCAGTGGCGAGGAACTGGAGAGAAGAAAGGCTCGTATACACGAAACGCGTGAGAGAGAGAGAACGGGTGGGAGAGCTTTTGTTTCGAGCACGCCACGCGCGCACCGAGGGTGACAATGGCTGCCAATCAAGCGCGCGAGCGCGCCATCGAACCGGATATCTGCCGGCGGCACGTCAGCAGCCGCGCTGATGGAGTGAGCGTGGCGAGAGGACATGAACGGGGCTGAATCGAACTGAGTGACTGAGAGAGAGGCGATAACTTAATTGACGAAACAATGAAATTATATCGCCTCCCGGGGGAGAAGGAGAGCCTCTCAGTCATCGCGTCGAGCGACCTGCTGCTTCACGATTTCTGGTTCATATATTTTATGGAAGAGAGAGAATGAGGTGTTGTCGGGGCAATGTTTTGCTCTTTGCTTTTTCTTCCCTCTATCGTTTCCCTTTGACGGCGAATCTTTTTGTTCCTTTCCGTCGCTTGATTTTGATGGCGATGAGGTGAGGCGAGATAATTCAACAAGGCGAAGGTTGAGTATTAGCTTTGTCGAAGGGTACGTAAGAGTAATGCAAAATTGCATCGTGGGCGTACGGGAAGTTTCTAAACTTTAGGTGAATAAATTCTCATCTTTTAATTATTAGCTGGAATATATACATATAATGAGCGGGATTTAATCTTGAGGTTGTAGAATTTTTCTGGGTCAGCGGATCGAGAGAGGAAGAGCTTGCTTTAATTGAATTTTTTCTCCGTTGAGGTTCTAGTCAAGTTCATTAAGCGTTTTTCAAGACTTTCATAACTTTATTAAGACCCTTCCGAAACATTTGATAGCTTCATAAACGAAGAGAATGTAATAATTGGTTGTTTTTTTCGTATCACGCAGAATACTTTATAATACATTATTAAAAAATAAAGTCAATTAACTGAATGTTTACTTTAGGAATACCTTATATCCATATGTATTTGTTACCTAACACTTCACCTATTTTATAGAAAACATAGGAGAATACCGCGTTAATGACATTAACCCATCCTTCGCAGACGACAAATCGCAAAAGAAAACATCGACAATAGAGAAGGCGGCCGCCGCGAGTTGGAAAGCAAAAGGACAAAAGGCCTGGATAAGAAAAAGAAATTGCGCGCTGCAGTTTTCTATCTACACAGATGACGTTTGAACCCACGGGGAGCTGCGCGTTTCCCCAAGGCTTTCCACCCTATACCCGCCGCTTTCCTTTTATTTTACCTCTCAAACATTTGACTTTCTCTATATAACGCTCGCTTTGTATTGTATTTCTTCCGCCAGTACGGAGAGAGCGAGCGAGCGAGAAAATAAGAGGAGGTCGAGACGAGAAAGAAGGATCTTAATTATCCGCCGCGTCGTGAAATCTTTTCGCGCTCCTTACGCAAGCCCTTAATTGCCTCAAGCGCGCGCGCTGCGTGTTACGCTGTGCCAGTCTGCACCGGTAATTTCCGCTGCGGTTTCGCGGTACTCCGGCTTTCTTATTTTTAGATAAGCGTCGACGTAGCGGAGCGTATCTGCCCGAGATATATACGCGAAATACACAAAATTGCGTATATATCGAGTTACGAGCTTATTACCAAGGGAAATTAAAAACTTTATATAGTTGGCAAGTATATATACATGCAGATATGCTCAGCGTAAGATTGTGATAAAGCGATGCGACTGAAGAGTTACGTTTTCATCCGGTTTTAATGCGGGAATGAACTTTCAGTTTCTCCAGCGAGCACTTTAAATTTTTAAATTTGTTTTTCTCTTATACATAACTTGACTCTTCATTTCGGAATTTACATCTCGCGAAGAAAAAAAAATAAATTTACGATATTTTTTCGGGATGGTGCGGTTACATGATTAAAAAAAAAAAAATCCTTAAAATATATTCACTTCTTACTGGGTCACCCCAATCTCTTTTCATGCATGAGAAATTGTGAAAAAGAGCGGAGCTTTTTAAATCACTTTTCGAAAAGATATCGATTCGTGTCTCTAGCCACTATATATATATACTTTATGAAATAAATGACGAGAGAGTGAGCGACGTTGAAACTTGACCTCATTTCATTCAAATATGTTTGCTCCTTCTAAAAATCAATATTTTAATATTCTAAACTTGACACTTGACACTTTACGCGCAAAACAGCCTTTGGGTAAGTTGAAAACATACAATTACCGGTAAACCGAAGGATTACCAAGCGAACAATAGATTATCTTAAATCGGCCTGCAAATCAGCCGGTTAAACACACGTACGGCTGAAACTTCGTACGCGCGCGCGCGCGGATAGCTCCTAATAATGTACTGCGTAATCCGAAGTATGCAATCAGCCCACAGGCTAAAAGACGACGACGCAGCGCGCGCAGCCGTGATATTATCTTTCAACTTGAGTTAGCGACTCTCGCGCTCTGTCATTAAGCTCCAGGTCGGTTAAGCACACGGGAGCTTGAGCGAACTATAACTCCGATCGAGAGACAAGCCGAAGCTCCTCCTCCCACTCTCTCTCTCTCCTGTTCGGAAATTTCGTTCCGCGAACTAAGACGAGGAGGATGAGAGAGGGCGAGAATGTGTGTGTGAGTTAGAGAGAGAAACATGGGGTGCACGGGACAAGAGGCTGAGGAGATTGAACGAGCATTGTTGCCGATGAATCGAATGAACGGCAGCGTGAAATTTCAATTGCCGCGTGTACACCGACAAGTCTCGAGAGCTTTCGAAAATAAATGTGGATTTGCTGTGTAGAGAGACAGCGAGAGCGTCGCGAGCGCGTTGAAGGGTTGTTATATAGGAAATTTGAATAAAGAAAGAAGAGGTGACAGCGCGGTGATATTTTTTATTCTTTTATTGTTCGCGCAGAGTGGAAATTTATTTTTCCAACGAATGTCAATCAGGGAGTATTATTATTTTACAGTGCATTACGAGCATTGTGCGAAATGACTTGGCTGATGATTTCATGCACTCCACTTGTTTTTGAAAAGCTCAGTGAAATCATTTTTCGAAACGAATTTTGGGAGAAAAGTAGGTTGAAGGAAAATCGTCGTGAGCTGAGACATATTTTAGAATAAAGCAAACTTTCAAGTCTCTTGGCGTTTCAGTGCGCGCGAGGAGGGCGGCTTTAATCTGACAAGCAGATATAAATCACAAAGACCAGTCCCTTAAAGACTATCTTATTGAGTAGCGTCAAGCAGAGTGAAAGAGAACGCGGGGGACGAAATGGGAGATATAATACCTTTCGGCTTATAACTTTAAGTATTATCTTTTTTAATCTATTACCTCGTATTTTTACCGGTATTGATATTCCACTAATACTCAAAGGAAATAATATAAGAGGAGAGGTTGAATTCTATATTTCAAAGAAATCGTTACAAGTATTCGTTTATGATGATGGGTTATACAAAAAGAGGGTCGATGATATTCACTGAATTTAATGGAAAAAAGAATTTTATTTTTACAAAAGCTTTCTTACTGCTATCGTCAGCACCTCAAGCACCTAATTTCCCGGCGCACATGAAACGGCCGATATCATTGCCCTACGTTCCTTCGACGTCACACAACCCCCGTACCCACATTAACCCGCCTATATACTGGCCATCCACGCAAGCGCGTATATATAGAGCCAATAACCGATGAGGCGAAATGGCTACCCGTAAAAAAAGCAAGGCCGAGCGTCAATCTCCAGCATATATACACACGCTTCCTAAGCGAGGAGCTCAATTTCCGTCTTGAGGACACACGTGACGATAAAATCCTGCGAGCGGCTTTCCCGCGCCCCGCGAATTTTTCACGAGAATAATTTACCGCCAGCACATTCTCTTATTTTTCCTTCCCTGTCGCTGGAGCTTCGGATTAGCCTTCGCGAGAGAGAAAGAGAGAGAGAGCATTTTCATTTGGCGGGTGTAATACGCGGCCTCGCTTCGGGGCTTTTTTAATACGATCACACCCGCAGCTACCCCGGGCGCCCTTATTTGCAATTTATATGCTTATTTGCTTAGGCTTATTTGCAATTTATATGGCGCTAGCGCTCGAGAGCGGCGTCATGAGGCTGCGGCACTAGAGGGAGGAGGACGAGGCTCGAAGAGTTTGAGAGGTAGGCTGATTATTTCGCGTGCGGTGGAAAAAAATTTTTTGCATTTCCGGACGAAATTGCGGTACGTGTACTGCTGTCGCTTCGCCTAGCTGATGCGTTTTTTATTATTGCAGAGAATTAAGAATTAATATGAGAAAATCACATTTTTTAATGATAAAAACAAAACGCTAGCCATATGAATTTCAACATGTATTTAAAATCAAGGATAACTTTAAATTTTTTCTAAATCTTCAAAATTTGAGATTGAACTTTCGAATTAAAGCAACTATGTACAATAAGCCGTGATAAAGAGTTCGCTCTGAGCACATTCTAATCCGGACGATTCCTCATCGAGCTTCCAGCTCACGTATAGCTATGTAGGAAAAACTCGACTCGCGCGAGTACTCGGAACATTCCGGCCGATCCGCCCACAATAAATTCGCCCGCGTGCCGGCAATCGATTCTCGCTTCGGTTTCCTCTTTCAGCGCTCTCTCCTTCCCCCTCTCTATCCCTCTTCCAGTGCCGCTAATGAATCTCCTTATTACGGGGAGACAGGAGCCAGGGCACCCGCGTATTACCCAACCCACTTTACGAGGGCGTAATCGCTTTTAAGCTCGCTCCCCACCTCTTGCTGCAGTTACCGGTCGAACTCGCCGAAAAAAGTGGGAGAGGGGCGGGAAGAGAGAGAGAGAGAGCCCGATAACGTAATAATGCGCGATTACTCGCCGCTTAAATGCAATTCGCGAAAAGTACGCGCTCGTGTTGTTTTTTTTTGTTCCTCGTTTTCGCGAACGATTTTCGAGGGGTCGTTCGAGCCCTCATAAATTAAGGGTTTTACGTTACTCTGCTGCGTGCTACGCTGCGGCGCGCACCGGGGGTACTGGAGAGCAGTCGTTGCATTGCGGATCTGCTGCCGGTGTGCTCTCGCCGGCTGTACACACTTTGAATAATGCATGTGTGGGGTATGCGTCGCAGTTCTTTTTAGTGCGGCCTGTAGCTTTTCTACGCTTTCAAAATGTTTTTCGACTTTATATACAGGTATACTCTTTATTATATTGTCCTAAAGATTGATGAAATAGAAATAATGATTGTACAAACCGTGTAGAGGACAGTTTTGCTATATTGATTTCGAAATCGATTGCTGATTTTTCCTTTTGTTTCTCAGAATGAAATAAAATGCTAATAATGAAGTCAATGAAATAATATATCGGCCAGAAGAAATGACAGAGCTGCTGAAGCGAGAAAGATTGCAGCCTAGAAACAAGAAGGGAGATCGAGAACTAAGAAACTGTGCACATGAAGCAAGAAGGGGAACGATTGCTGCTGTGCGACGGTACCGAGGAATCGACTCGCCTTCGGCGGAGCGTTTGCCCGCGAAGCCGCTCGGCAGAAACGGCAAAGCAAACGAAAGACTGGGCGGAGAAGGGGAGAAACGCGCCGCGGTGAGGAGGAAGTGTTACATCGTCGAGGGAGAGGAAGATGAAAGAAGAGAGAGAGAGAAAGAGACGGAAAAACTCGGTCGACACCCTCTGAGAAAAACGGCGAAGACTTCCGCAAAGTCGGGTGGAGAATTTAATTACAGGGGAGAAATGCATGGAGTGTTTATCTGGATTCTCTGGGGGTGCCGTTTTTTTCAATTCTAAGAATGACTCTGAAAGGCGATTTTAAGAGTATTTCGAGATGAAAAGGTTCAAAGTTTGCCTTAATGAAGTTATTCTTTATCTAATGTTAGTGTAGAATATAAAGAGTCACGATAACATGTTGCCTGTTAAGAATAACAGATTTACTTAGAATTTATTTAATATAGCAATATACTAAAAGTAATGAGACATTAGCAGGAGATAAGCCGATAACCATATATGAAATGACTGAAGGTAGTCATTCGTTCATGAAAACATCCCTGATTATCTCTTGTACAGCGCCCGACAAATACCCGATTATATACGCCGAACATAAAGGCAACGCTCGTACGTTATAATTAATGGTTTAATAATCGCTTGGATCGATGATTCATTAACCGTTATTATGTATACACATTATCAAGTGATTCTTTCCGCTAGGAGTTAATTTAGTTATCGTCGAAGTTAATACTTTTGGAATATTCGAAATTATTCACTTCGCGTTGTTTAAAACTTATCGATTTATTCATTTTATGCTAATTCCTTCACACGCTTTAAATCATTCAAGTGCCAATATAGACTTTTGCTTAATTTCATTATCTACGGAAAAAATGTTGCAAATTTTATAGAAAGAAACAACTGGTATCTTTATTAACAATACTTTCGCTATAGCAAATGCTTGGAGGATTATAATTATTACCATTTATTTAAAAAATACAGTGATTTAATAAAATAATATCAAACAATCACTACCAATATTTATGAATGTAAGGTATATAATACAGACACTGCTATATGAAAAAGTCAGAGTGTATTTTTTGAATTTTCCTAGAAAACATAACCGAGAAATATACGAACAAGTATGACAAGCCAAAAAATTGGAAAACCGGACTGCGAATCAGAATGCAAAACGGAAAATCCGATGGTTCAAGTGCAGCGCTATAACATTGGCGTATACCTTTTCCGAAAGCACAAGAAAACGGAAGAAAGAGCGGAGCAAGTGCACTTAAAGTCTACCCTGTCGGCAAAATGTATAGGAGGGATAATTTTATTTGTCCCGCATAATTGCCCGAGGACAGCGCGCGCGCGCGACGCCACCAACTTTTATGTTTGCCGAGTACAAAGTTTCCGGGTTTTCGCCGAGGTGCTGCGCGCTTCCTTCGCGTCATCTTTCGAATCGTTTCTCAACTTCGTTTGCTCCCCTGCGAGTCTTGAAAGTAACCGAGCTCTTAATGGCACGCTCAATTTTTTCGCTTTCGATGTCGGCCGCGTCTTCTTCAACGCGGCAGCGTTTCTCTACTGAAATGTAAACTTTTTACAGGTAATATGATATTGCCGCATCAAAGAATCAAATGGTTTGCAAACATTCAACTATTTATTTAATAATTATATTATATTTGTGATGATAACATCAGAATTACTTAATAATAATTGTGAATGTTTATTTCGATATTATATAGAGTTCTGAAACGTATAAATTTACATATTTCTCGGCTAACGGTCATAAGATTGAAAAGTAAAGAAACTCGAAAGAGAGAACCTCAAGTTGTTGGTTTGGCTCGACTGATTTTTCGTTTGAAAAACTTTATGCGCATGGCTATATATGGCATTATGTAATTTATTAAAGTGAACTATTATTAAGTAACTCAATAAAATAAAGTCCTACATAGAATATCAACATATAAGGAGACAAATTTATATTCAATCTAACCATATATCGTATAAAATGTCTTTCTACCAATACCTTTGCAGTACGCGATAGTAAAAGTAAACTTCCAATATATTTAATCGCTATAAAATCATATAGCAGCTCATTTGGACTCGAAATACTTACATCTAATGAATCTATTACTAAATACTAGGGTCGCATATTTTTCGAAATATCATAATGGTATATTAGGTACTAAGCCATATCGAGAGACTTTACCCTACCAACTCCGATCAATAACAACGCTTTTGCTTTTGCTCTGCCTAAACACGAGCGCCGAAAAAACAGCGGAAACGCGCGCCCGCGTATACACGCCTCTTCCGTGCGACGTGTCGAAACAACTCGAAACCTCGGGGGTGCGATGATGATCCTTCAGACCAAAGAAGAGAGGGCGAGCAAAAAAAAAAAAAGAAAAAATGCCAGGTGCGTCAAGAGGTGACGCGGCGGCTCTCCATGCGAGGCGTCTCGCCTTTTTCTCTTCAAGAGCTTTGCTCCTACGCGAGCTTGCGAATTAGCCGGGCCTGTCCAGTCGCAGCTTCCACTCTGTGCGCTGATTGCGAAACGCGTATTTTTTCCCTGACTTTTCCACCCTTTATTCCCCCAGCTGCGGTGTGTGTATTTACATTATACACGTGCGAGGTGCGTACGCTACTTTGAATTCGAGGACCGGAAGGGATAGCACTTGAAGCGTTGAAAAAAAGGTGCCAAGAGCGGCGGGATTTAGCGCGAGCGACATTTGCGAATTTTCGCCGTTGCGCGGCGCCTGGTGCGAGACTGACTGGCCGACGTCATTTACGCGCTATTGTTCTCGGCTTTTTTCGCGGCCGCAAGAGAATCGTCCGGGCGCTAATTAGATTTCACGTGCCGTTGCGTGTTGGCGGTTTCGGGAGGATAGGATGACACGCACGAGAGGCGCGACGGGATGCGGACGTGTTTTTTTTCTGTCCTTTGAATGTGAAAGCTTTTTGATATTCGCAATTTCGTGTTAAATTTATATTAGAAAAAAAGTTTGTTAAATAAAGGGGAAACAGGGTAACATTTTAGTGAACAACTAAAATACTAAATTAATTATTAATACTCTTTAAATAAGAGTATTTTATTCTCTATATCATTCGTGTAATAAAGATATAAACGCGGTCGTAATAATACAAAACACTTTTCAATGCAATCAAGACAAAATTTATAACATTACATTTCTACAAGCAGAAAAATTTTGTTGTAAAAATTACAATATTTCATGGTAATCGTGGGACAGACTCATTTTGTAATAAAACTTACTACAATTTATAGTAAAAATTACAATACATTAGCAATTTTGACTATAAATTGTAGTAATATTTATGAAAATATGAGTCTATGCCACGTTTAGTCGTTTACTATCAAAAATAGTAATTTTTACTGCAAAATAATTCTCCGTGTAGCAATTAAAGAAAAGGATGAAAAGATCATATTAGATTGTACGTAAAAGTCGTTAATCCCAATGAAAATATTATTGTTATTAAAAGTCTACACAAAATGTATAGTATTAAATAGCATTGGTCATTGTGCTTTTGATATCGTTCTATCTGCATCTCTTTTGAGTTGAATTATCATACGTTTGCGGAAGGAAGTCTCTTTGCTATCTAAATCATTCTTTCCATACACGAGTATTTAAATTTGATATTCTGCAAATGATATACACCTTGTTGAATGCATTTATTATGTACATGTTTTATTAATAACGATTGCCGTATTCTAGAAGTATATGTCACAAAATAAAACTATAATTTAAAGTTGCCGTTAATAATTATTATATAAATCTCAGTACAATAAATAATAACAGCCTAAAGTAAACTTTTATTAATGCAGAATATTTAAATAGCAGAGAGAGCGCCATCTTTATTTAAGCCTAACTGTTCAGCCTGGAGCGTGGTATTCCTAACTGACCGACGGCCTGAATGCGCATCTCCATCAATAAAGAAGCGCCACCCTGTAAATGCCTCCTTTATCGACGTTCAAGTATATATATTTACTTCCATAAAATTGAATTTTTATTTACTTTTTAACCGTGAAAATAAAGTAACTTTATGTTGTACATATTAATTTAACGATTATAATAACTTTCAAAAACTTATAAAATGTTGACATTAGCCAATAGACAAAATGTCGTTAGAGCGTCTTAGTTTGAAGCATTTTATGTTGACACACTTTTACAGCTATTCCATATATAAATTATGCTAACTGTTAAATTCTATTTTCATACTTTAAATAAATAGAAACAATTGGCAATAAATAAATTTCTTTTTCAAACATAAAATTTAACATTTTAAGCTTTTATTATTACTATTAACAATTGTTCACAAAACCCTTGAGTATTCATAAATGATGCATGAGTAAAGTCACTCAATAAAAAAATATTACCGTCCAACAACGTCGTAAAACTCTTGTAATACTTTTTTCCAACACTCACAATGCCTCAAAAACCCTCGAACACTCTACCGTCTTTAGCGAACGAAATTCTCATTTTTCTACACTCACCTAAAACCATCTTTGAAGCATTAGCCGTTAAAAGGAAACAAAAGCTCGCAAAAAGCTCCAGGCAACACTAGCAGCACGAAAAAAGCTCGATTAACCAGTCCTTTCCTCTCGCTCCTCACGAAAAAGCGCCCGCATAAAAGTCACGTCCGGAGTTGGTGTATGTATGTGTGCGCGCGTAGCTTCTTCTTACACCCGCGAACAACAGCTGGCGCCGGGCAATCGGCGGGAAATTCATCGCGTTTCGCAAAAACTTTTCAGCTCCTCTCTCTCCCTCCCTCTCTTTCGCTCGTTCTCTCATACTCCCTAGTGGCGCGCAGTTATAGTTTTGGAGATATATTGCGACCGCCGTGGAGGACCGTAACGTATATTTTAATTTCGCGTGCCCGCTGCGAGAGTCCGAGAGCTGTATTGTGGCCGCGATGAAAAAAGAGGAGAGGGTGGCAAGAGGAGTTGCGGCTATGGCCACGTATATGGCAATGTCCCCTGTGCGATGAAAATGTACGTTAATTGCGGCGTGCGGTGGTAAATAATTGTGTCCTCATTGAGTTGCAACTTGGCATTTGCCGACAATATTTGAATTCAGTTTTGCAAAAACTGTTATTTCTATTTTTATCCTTTGAAATTTTTTCATTTTAAATTTGCATTAAAAAAAAAATTCGAAACAAATTTTTTACTATTTAAACCTACTTACGCTTCAAGATGATAGTTTTTATTTGTTAAAGAGCTATACTTATTGAACAAATTTTTAATTATAACGCATGAATAGCTTTTAGTAATTTCTCAACTATTGAGACATTCTCTTTGCAGACTAGTGAGGCTTAATTAGAGACGCGACTGCGGAAGGGTTGTCAATTTTCCTGTATACAGACGTGTACCACTGGTCGTGGAAGCACCGACCAAGTCGA
Organism: Torymus auratus; assembly: GCA_900474315.1. NCBI lineage: Eukaryota > Metazoa > Arthropoda > Insecta > Hymenoptera > Torymidae > Torymus > Torymus auratus. The sequence continues at coordinate 59,702 of UXGD01000192.1, read as the reverse complement.
TGCTAGCAACAACTTTGAATCGAGATTCTGCACACTATTCGATGTAGCATATAAACTCGGACTTCCGTTGACAAGCCAAACGCACCAATTAAAACCGGAGAAGCGACGTTGGCCGCTGTTTGATCAATTGAAATCGACATCGTACAAATTAATCAAATTACTCTTCGTACGGAAGAGGCCGCGACGAGTTCTTGGCAATTGTACGATAATTATACAGTGAGCTCGAATGGCAATCCCTTGCTGACTGTTTCAACGCAATATCCATTCAAAAAGATATTTAATTCTTTTTACCTAGTATTGACCAATGTGAATACTGCCAATTAATACAAATCAATACATTTTGCAATTATCGATAAAGCAATTTTCCTCTTATTACTCTACCATTCACAAGCAAGTTATTTATTTAAAGAAATTGCATGCTTTCACGATATCAAACTGCTAAGAAAAATTATTACCAGTGTTTATTTCATATACCTACACCTTTCAACTTATTACATGGATGAATGTTAAAAAAAATATTTCATTTCATATAGGTTGCTACAAACGTTGTATCCATCAAGTTAATATTGAACTACGTATACTAAAGTGGTTGTACTTTGTGCTCCCTAGGCGCATGTTTAAGAGCATTACATATACACTGTTTCCTCAAACGTCGTAATAAAATTGTCAAAAGAATTAACTTTACGACATACGATGCTCATAAGTAGTAATAGTAGCTAAATCAGACAAAGCTTCCGCCCTTTATGCCTGAAGTTTTATGGGAGCCAAGCTAGGATGAGTTTATATTTCTGACAGTATTTTACTGCTCCAGGCTCACATACTCACATCTTAATGCAGCGCAAAGTAAAAACATTTACAATAATTAAGGCCCATCAGAAAGTTTAGCGCCCCTAGTGGATATGCTCTTTTCTCAAACCGTGAATTGAAGAAATGTTCTTTAAATGGAAAATTCTTTGAAAACATTAAAATATATCTTCAAACCTTTGCATTCGAAACTATTGAACCCCAGAAAATACTTCCTTTCAGATGCAAACTACGCAACTGTGGTAAAACCTTTGGACGAAAGGCTAGTACGCGTACGCTCACGGAAGGACGAAACATTTGTGCAAAAAGGTACAAGACGACTAGAAGGTATATACGTATATATATACATGTATAATATAGGAAAGCGATCGAAGTCCCGGCGAGGCGTCTTTTTCGTCGCAGCGTACCATTGCTGCGGGAAGGTAGTCAAAACCCGAGGGCCGAGCCCATTGTTCCCTCGGGTATTTCGTTATTACGAGGAGGAAAGTTAAAGGGGAAAGGAAAGCGACCGCGCCAAGGAAAAAAAGAAGTCTCGAGACGCCACGGGGAAAGGAAAAAAAGCGCAACCAGATGACGGACGACGCGGGCGTGAAGTCACACGGCAAAGTGAATAACGAAATGGTATGAGTAAGGAATGCCGGGAAATTTGCATTTTCGACTGTAACACGTTTAGTATTTAGCTGCTTGTCGCTTGACTCGAAAGCTGGATATAGCTACAGGATGAAATATTAACTTGTTGAGCAAACGTGAAACTGCATGATGATTTGATGGCTATGCCAGTCGTTACTTCGGTCAATTTGCGAAAGTAAATATTTATGTATGCTGACGAAAATTTGTAATGAATTTCTATGTTAATGACAGGAGAGGAATTTTGAGTTTTACAAATTAACATGCGTGTAATTTGAAACCGTTGTTGTACCGTATCTGCAAATAGAGGTTATACGAAACGAAGCTTTCGTATTACATACATTAAATTTAACTGTATATTTCGAAATGTATATCAACGATTTTAACCAACATGTAATATTGATTTCGAAATCTTTGGTTGTATCAACTTTGACAGTGCTGATCATTGATTTTAAAACATAGTATTATAATGTAAGATTACTTCTGTGATAAGATGTATACATTTGAGAATAGCATTTGTTTCATTCCGAGCACATTCTAGGACGTTAAATAAGTAAAACAAAAAGGACCAATAACTGATGAAACCGGCAACTCGAGTTTCTTACGAGTTACTGTGTACTACTGATTGCTCGAAAGTTTGGCACTTAACTAGAAACTTGAAAAAAACTTTATCCGCTTTCAGGCCAGGTGTTACATAATAAGAAGTTCTTATTGAATTCGGAATAAAAATGCCAGGCATTGCCGCGGAGCAGCGGATCTGAATCTTAAGTGACCTCTTACTGCGGCATTGTGGCTACGAACTGGTTATTTATCAAATTTGTATGCTCCGATCATTACACGAACTCTTTGATGAATATTCTGACTTTCTTCGTCAACTATAATTACACTTTTCTCCGTAATCTTTTACATTCCATGGAATCCAATTATAGCAGAATAATAAAATTTACGCTGTTTAAGGAAAAAAGTGACATGTTTTGTAAGAATAAATTCAGAGCTCGCAATAAAAAAAAACTAATGACATAACAACTTTCTCAAACAAACCTAGCACTGAGTTATTTGCCATTTCCATCAACTGGAAAGCGATTTTTCTGTTAATCATCCCGGGGCAAAGAGCATCGTCCCTTTGATAACGATAATTACGGCAAAACAATTTCTCCGAGCGCGAAAACATTCTCATTTCGTCGTCGCCCGCGCTGCTGGCGCGCACACAAAAAGACAAATAAAGCGAAAACGAGAAAGAGATAATACAGGGGAAAAAATGTGCGCACGTATGTGTGTATACGTGTACGTGTGCGCTGCACGTACGCGTGTGTATATACGCGAGGAAAGAGAGAGAGGGTTGGTGAAAGCGCGGGGGCTTTATCCGGCGTGCGCGGAATATTTCGCCGTGGTGCAGAATTGTAAGGTCTTGCGGTGGTCTTCCCCAGCCGAGAGAGGGAGTGAGAGAAAGCCCTACGTGACGGGATTTCGGGGCGCGCGAGGTGCCAGCCACAATTTACACGGGCCTCTTCCTCTTCTCCCTCCTCCCTATACCTTCGAACGCGAGATTCTCTCTTTCTTTCGTGTTCGTATTGTTCCCTTTTTCGGGGCTGACTTTTCCATCTCTTCCTCTCTTCGTTCTACCTCCCACCTCCTCCTCCTTCTGCTACGTACTTATTTACTTTTCTCGTATTGAGTTTCGGAAGGCGTGGATCCGATAGCGGAAAAAGAGAAAGAGAGAGAGAGATAGAGAGAAGTTATTGGGACCACGAGATCGGTATATATATATATATATACTTTCGGAATTTGTTCGGGCTTCTCGTCGCTCTTCTGGATTTGACTCTCGGAAAAACGAAGTACTTCGCGGGAGAGTTTGGCGGGCCGCTTGTTTGGGAAGCTTAAGGGCCGCAATTCGTTTTTCGCATTTTCCCCAAAGATTTGTGCGCGAAAACAAAGTTAGTTCATGAGATGGGCGGCTTTTGTTTATTCCGTTGAGTCAAGATATTTGCCACTTCGATCCTCGTGATTTTTGTTTTTCTTTTACTCGCTAGATTTTCTTTCAGGAAAACTCATCGCAGGATACGTGAAAGAATATCATCAGTGGACCAAAATCAAACACAAAATTTATTTATTCAATACCAAACGAATAAAACTTTACAATGAAAACTATGTATATTGTTATTATAAATTATCCTTTATCATTTGCCTCATAAATATATATAGGCTTATTAGATAGTAAAGTAACTATTAAGCTATACATAAGCAATCTAAAGAAAACTCCCTAATCCCTCGCGGTAATCAATATACAAGTTTCGCTGTAAGCTCCCTTGGCGGTACTCCCCCCGAAATGCCGATATTCCCGTAAACTCGAGCCAATAAGGGATTTAACACGCGCATAGAGTGTAATAAGCAGTCGAGACTTACCTCCAGGTGAGATTGAAATGCTTCCAGGGCGTGCCATGTAGGGTGTAGCGTTTGTGCCGTCGCAGCAAGCCCATGTCCTGGAGCCGAAGGTCCGGCTTGTCAGGGAGGCCGCAGCGTCGGCTGACCATCAGCCGCTGCGTCCGCTCGTCCACATCGCCCGTCTCCGGGATCCCGCCGAATCTCTGCGTAAACAAAGTTGTTTCGCTCAACTTTAGTCGAGTGCAATGTAGCTCGGAGCTTCCGCGCGCTATATAGAGATATAGGGAGCGCGTGGGGGGTACTTTCAAGTTTCGCGAGGGATGCATCGGGTAAGCAATTATTGACGCGTTTAGCCAAGTTGTAGTTGGCGGGTGGAGAGAACGGTAAATTTTTCGTGCATGGTTAATGTGGGTATTGCTACGGATGCGTCGAATACTGTTGATGGAGAAAAGTAAGTTATAATAAAATGTATCTTTTCGAAGCATAATTCAATATAGCATCTTTGTATTTTATAGGACGAATAAGGCACATATTTATATGAATATACTTCGCTACAGTGTGCTCAATCGCAGTAAGTGAAACATGTGTATACAAATGTATGTGCTGGTATTTAACCATCTTTATGGCGAGTGAGGTCTACAAGTCTGTAATATCTATAAAAACATATTTTAAATTAAATTGATACTGTAATACGTAAACTCATTGCTAGATTCCGTAGTAGTACACTCACAGTGATTGCCACGTCCGCAATATCTACAAGGCTTGCACATATATAGAGAAATGATCACTTTAAAGCAAGAGGTAAATTTACTTTTTCTAATATTCCTGAGGCGAGAGAATTTTCATTTTGGAAAGAGTGCTGTTCAAGCTGCCATCAAGTCTGATGAACTTTAAAATCTATTTTTGAGTAAAATTAAAAAAAAAATCGAATTCATTTCTAAGATATGACTGCATTGGATGTAATAATAAGAGTAATAATTTTGTCTGGAAATAGCTATTGATACCTATATATTCACATTCTACTACTAGAGACTCGGTGGAAAGTACGTTGTACGTCGGCGGAGAAATATGTGCGCGTTTACATTTAATTATGAAATTAATTATACTGCAATACAGCCTTTGTATGATATTACATCCCGGAAAAATGTCAAGAGCAGTTTTTAATTTGCATTAGCTGACTGTACTAGTACAGCGAATAAGGTTATATTATACGAAAAAATTCGGAATTCCTTTGACCTACGTTACAGACAAAGTACATATTCGACATAGAAGCAAAAGTTTCTCTTTTAAAAAAAGCTCAAATAGAAACTTCGCTGTGTCAATATATAACATTTTTACGTATTAAAAAAAGGCTGCAAGAATCATTATATCCTTTTCAACAAAATATTCTATATTTTATACTCAAGACAAACACACCGAAAGAAAAAAACGACAATCCATCGAAATGAAGAGACGAACGCCGTTTTCCCTCTCCGTCTCTCCAGTCGATGGCTGAGCAGAAAAGAGCATATCGTCAAAACATCCCATCGGTGAAATGCTCAGATCCAATAAATAACAGCTTGCTCGACAAGTCTCCATACGAGCGTGCAAATTTTTATAAATCCATACGTCGAAAGCAGACGTGAGCGCATATGAGACGAGCGCGTAAAATGGACAGGCGGTGAATGCAAAAAATGAAGTGCAGCAGGTGAAGGGAAAGCAAGAGTCAAAAGAGCGAGGAGAGAATGAGCTGTACCAGCAGGAAGGATGCGCTCTACCACGAGACATGATTATTAGGATTACAGGTTGTGATACGGAAAATTAAAATTTTTTATACTATTTTCGTCACTTCTTGTAAATACAAAATTTTGTATTTTATTATCTTTTTGTTAATTTCAATTTTATTTGATTGATTTATACAAAATAAAACTCGACAATTTAACATCAGTATTATGTCACAGCTTTATTACAAAGTTGTAAAAATGCACGTGAGTCAATCAATAATACATTTTTGTTACCAACATTCTATGTTGTTTTTTCACTTGCATAATTTTTAAAGGATTTTCTTATTATGAAAATATATGGGACAATACCGATCACAAAATACAGTTAAAAAGAATATAAATGAAATTTGAAAAAATGAAGATTTTACAGATATACAATATTATCAACGTAAAACGTAAAGCAACATTTCATTTAAAGAGCTTATATTGACCATCTAGAATTACTGGTTAAAAATATTTCTCACGTATACTGGCAAAAAGAACAAAATGTAATTTACAAGAAGTATAGTGAGAAAACCAGATGATGCATTGACCAGCAAAGCCAATTCGCATCGCGTCTCAAATGGAATGGCTCTCGGCTTGGCAAGTCGAAAGATAGTAAAAGGGTCAAGAGGAAGAGAAAGAAATATAAAAGCAAGAAGCAAAGGTGAGGTTAGCATTCGAAATCGCGTACCATGCATTCGTTAAGTTTCCATTCTTCCTTGCGTTTCCGGAGCGAGAGGCCAGGAGCTCGCTCCGATAAACACGGGGACAGGGAAGTACAAAGTATCAGAAGACGTGAAGAAGAGAGAAAGAAAGAGAACGAGAGTGCGGACTTGAAAGTGCAGCTGCGCAAAAGCTTCGTTGAGATTAATCGCTAAAAAGTAAAGGACAGGATGTTTTGATGCCCTTCGAGACTTCTTTTCTTTATTTCAATACTCTGCCTTGTCTTTGCGCGTTGGCGTTTGAACAGCGGGCGTTTATAGGTAGATTGGATAGGTAGTTGCGAAAAAAAGAGAAAATGATTTTGCTTTGTTGGCTGGAGGTTGCTGCAAAATTGGAAGTTCAGCACTGGCAATGCTCGTATCGGAGCTGCAGCGTGATTTAAGGCTCGTAAAAGCACGCGTTTTTATTTTACAAACAAATATCGAAGTTTTACGACGCGAGGTATAAAGGAAAACAAAAAAAAAGAATTGGCCATTCTTCGAGAACAAAATTTAAGAAACAAATGGAAGTTCTGTATATTGCAGACGGCTATAACCATTTTCTAAAAATCAGAAGATTTATTGGATTCTAAAACAATGAATAAAATACAACTCTGCACATAAATACTTCATTATAATTTATATAATGATAAAATACTTTTTAAAGTCTGTAAATTAAGGTCAGACACAAAAGTATCAAACTTGAACTCTACAGAGACGGGGGACAATAAATTACGTCTGAAATCGCATCGGAATCTAATCAGTCCATGGAATATAACAAATTTAAGAACCGGAAAACCGAACGCCGAGAAGAAACTTTTGCTACGCGCGAATTACGTTGTACACGTCTTTGTACATGGGAATAACCGGGGGGCAATATCGGATTTTCCTCATCCCGTCGAGAGAAGGAGAAAAATTGAATTAACATTGCAGGAGACCGCCTAAAGCTGGATCGATCCGTGAAGCCGATTGAAAAGTGCAAGCGCGCGGAGAGCCGTTCCATCGAATACTTTTTGATCCGTTCTTAACGAGCTCAGCGCGATGGCGCGCGCTCGCCATTATACGTTCTTGCTCACAGCGCAGGGATGAATAGACAATGGGATGGGGGAGAGAGTAAGAGATAGAGAAAGAAAGAGGAGGGAAGTGTGTCTTTATGAATTCTGAATGGGGAGAGGAAGTTTTTTGCGTTCTTCTACCTTTCATTTGATGGGAGACCTGATTATTCAATTTGCGAGAAGCATACAGAAATTCATATAGCAGACGTGAAATTAAAATTTGTTAACTTTAATATTAGAATTATTTTAACGTTTTCTTTTTCCTTTCTTTTTACATACTCTTGAGTAAGATAATTAGAGAAAGTCTGCTGATAGATTGTATTGGAAAAATTTAAATATCGCGAGTATAAATCGCGACCTTAGTACGTACTTTTTACAGAAACTTTTATATTATTCATTAAGCAAAAGGAATACAACTTATACCTCTTCTCTCGTACTCATCCTGGCACAGTGCACTTCTCAGCCTAACGATACTATAGACTAATTGAATGTGAAACAAGTCGGGAACGTGTACTAAAATAAAAAACGCAAATACGAATTCCATTTGCCAGTTTTACAGATGCACTAAGAGCCAAGGGGACGACAACTGCGACGAAGAAGAAGGAGAAGAAAGGAGATGCGGAGGAGCTAAAGAGAGGCAGTGAGACAAACGAAGGAGAGTAGGCGCCAAGTGCAATGCGCCGACAGACGCGGAAATGAGAGAAAGCGCGGTAAGGGCGCGCGCTTGCAAGAGAATGAAAGAGAGAGATAGGAAGATGGGCAAAGACGGCGCACCGGCTGACGAGCGCGATTTTCATGCAAATCTTTGTCGAGGCTCTCTCGAGTCGGCCACTTCGACGGGTGACTATATAATGCTGCAGAGCGCCGATCGAGCATAATTTGCATTTCTCGCATCGAAATTTCTTACACTCCCACCATTTCCACTCTTGCCTCGCTTAAGAGCAGCTGAGCAATAATACGAAATGCGAGACTTTGCAAGACGTTAGTAGACCTGACGGACCCTGTCCACACTGCTTTTTCTCATACTTATTTTCAAGATCAGCTTATCTGATGCTTTATCGTAGATAGAACTGGAATGACGGATCCTTTTATTAACGCGGCCGATATTTCCATTCCGAACGGAAGTTAACTATATCCCTTTACGCGAGCCTAGGGAATTTGGTTTGAGATGGAAGGCATTTGAAGACAAGATTTCCTTACCCGAATGACTTTCTTTGAAATAAATTGCATATTTTGCTATTTTATGCTTTACATCAGCTGTATCTTTATTCACAGATGTTATCGAGAGGTTAGACGGACAAATTTTATCTATTAAATTTGTGCTACTTTTTTATTATCTATACTATATTAGGAAAATATATAGTGGTACCTTATCCAAAAAAACTTACGTCAGTTTTCACGTCAGAATCTGACTTGACTTGATAACAGGAGCAGCACTAAAATTTAGTATTAAAATTGTGTGTTTTATCGTTAAAGCGGATTTTCATAATATTTCCTTTATTATTTTATCTAAAATGCAGAGAAAGTGCATTTTAAGTTTACATAGAATGCATTTTTCGAAAACTTTGGATGTAATTACAAAAGAAACATGATCATCCTAACTACTCAGATGGTAATGCAGATAATTTTTAAACTAAATTATAGCATATTTTCTAGTTTTGAAGTCAAGTGAGATTTTCACGCGAGAACGCACGTGAAATCTCACGTAAGTTTTTCAGTACGGTAATCATGAAATGTTATTTTACTTAAATGAAAATATTAAGGCATAATCCTGAATAACATTTTTTCTGTGTTGCATTTTAATTTAATGATGTAAGATGTATCAATCAAATAATAGATGGAAGGAACTAGGAAAATCAATTAAAATTCAAGAAGTTTGCGATGTTTCGAATTGCATAACAAAGGAAACATTTCCATAATTCGACTATCAACATATTTGGACTTTATGACACACGATCCATCACCGAACCCGCATCAATTAAATTATCGCTCAACCCACTTATTTCTTTGCAGATAGCTATACCACCATGAATTCACTCGTGTTATATCGCGCATTCAGATCCAAGACTATGCGAAAAATACAAAAAGAAGAAAAAACTGACCTGCAAACTCCGTATGGCGTCCCTCAGCTGATCGTCGGTCCTCAAGTTCCCCGTCTCCCATCCACTCTGCGGTAGGTAGCCGAATTTCATCAGGTAGTTTTGCTGCAACAGACATAAAACCAAAAATTAATATCTTTTCCATTCTATCACACCTACTCTTGAACATACACAGTATAGTATACGGTAAAAAGCGAAAGGACGTAATTTTCGGGCACGGTGAAGCGTCACACAAATCCCGAGGGTTTGCGCTCGATCGATGAGTCCGCAAGGCTTCGTCATCGCGCTCTCTCGCGTCTACATGTACATTATTCGGCCCGCCGGGAGATTATAGGGCACACAAATTCGTCGATGTACCCGGTGATTCACTTCTTTTGGGAGAACGCGCGGGCGCGTTTATATGCACCGCTTCCGGAGTTTTTGAGGGGGAAAGACATCGTTGCGGCTGGCTGTTTGAGTTATTGAAATGGTAATTTTTATTTCGATTGTGAAACGAGGTCGGCAAGTGGGGATTACGTATGTCGGACACAGAAAATTGCTATATTTTGATGATTCAAGGCTTTCGGAAGGAAATTAATGGGAAATAATTTGTGAGGATAACTTAATTATTTAACTGTTACGTGTTTAAATTATACGAGAAATATTATCGTCAAATGAATTGTCTGAGAGAGAAGTTATTATGAGATCGCAATTAACTATAGCAGCTTGGATAAGTTTACTTTCTCGCTCAATTATACGGCATTCGTCTGATATTACTTAATAAATGTCGTTTTAATTAAAACTATTTCGCATAACATTTCTCTACAGAAGTCAATTATACGTAATTTGCAAAACAGGTCAGACGTACTCAATTAAATTACGTAACGAATTAAAGACAGTATTATTTATAAAATGTAAAAAATGTTGTACTAACGAACCCACCGCGTATGAGAACGAAATTTCAGACGCAAAATAAGATCTCAGTGTCTCGTTTTTCAAAACTCAAATGCACTTAACAAAATCTCATACTAACTGTCTTCAAGTCCCGCCTAATGTACACTATTTTCGCCCTATGAAAACATTCTATATTTTCTCCCGTTTTCGCGATATTTATAACGCGCACAGTCGTACATACGCGCCTTTCGCTCCCCCCTTCGAAATAACGCAAACAGCTCCGTCAGTTTCAGCGTCAGTCGTGAAAAAAACTCGCGCGCGCCAACTCTACTGCGAAAAGAGGCGGCGAAAACAGCGCAGAAAACATTTTCAATTTTCCGACAAGAGAGAGGGAGAGAGAGCAGCTGTAGCGCACAGGCAGCTGACAGAGAAAATTAGCATCGGAACTCGCGGACCAGCACAGCTTTGGCGCGTGCGCCATTATTTGCGCGCGCCTGCGAAAACAAAGTCCTTAAAAGCGAGATAACTCTTCCACTCTCAGCCTTGGCCCCCGTCGAAAACTTCCAATAAACATTGACGTTGCTTAATGCCCTCCCTCTCTCTTCCTCTCTTGTACTTTCCCTAATTCCCGGGGCAGCGGCGCCATTCGTCTATTTAATTATTCATTCGCTCGGACGCGCGAAGACGCCGAGGTGGTGAATAACGAGGGGCCAGAAGAGCACTTACTATTTTTGCGCGCACGCGCGAAAGAGAGAGGGAGAGAGTTACAAAAGCATTTTGGAGCGAGGTGTAGGCGGGGAGAATGAGCCGTTGCAAGGAGGAGCGGCGCCCGCGCCTCTCCGTCTCTTTCTCTCGCACTGTCCCGATGTTGCTTGCGCGCGCGTTGCATATACGCACCGGAAACTCGCCGGACGGAATAACAATGTCGTCGCGCCGCGCTGAGTCCCCGTCTCTCTTGTTCTCCTCGTTTTCTTCGCACACCGCGATATGAGACTTGAAAGTTTAATTCGGTAATCAGGGAGTGGGTGGCTGGATGCGGAGGGTTGCCTCGCTTTCTTCGTTTCCTAAATGCGTCCGTAATTGCCAGTCGCGAGGTGTGCGTTCACGATGCATGTCTGTACAATTTAAAGGATTGCCGCGCACAGGATGTGCTGGGATGTGCGGCAGTCGGTGAGAGGTGGATGTCTGTTTCTAACTAGAATGTTTTTGTTTTGATTACTGTTGTTCTTTTACGTTAGATGTTGTTCTCGTCATTGAGTTAAGGAGTAGTCTAATTATTCTGTTATTAGCCATAACATTTTTTATCTTTATTTCTGTTCGTATTATTTTATTAAATTAATTCCCTTTTTGATCATTTTTCTGACCATACTGAAATTACGTTGATAATTTTTAGAAATAATCGAAAAATGTAAATAAATATGTAACATTTAAATATGATCGTAGTTTTTTTCAATAGGGAAGGCGTTTACTTATTTTGATGCAAAAGAAAACAAACTTCATAAAAAATTTCAACAAAGAAGATTAATTTCCTTCAATATTGGTTTATTAAATATACTTTAAATTATTATTCGTTTATTGTTGTATCGTACAAACTCGACTATATCGATTTTAATTTAGCTTCGTTTTATTAAAATGTTCATAAGCTGTACAAGAGTTATATTAATAACATTGTAAAGTATTAACTCTGATCTGAAAGTCGAATTTTTGTTTTCCTTTTGAACTTAATTGTTATTCAATGTTTTGTTAAGCAATAAACCGTTCAAAAACCACATAAAGAACTTTTTGTCATGGCTAAAAAATTTTATAATTAAGATAAAGAATTATTGATTCAGAATCTCCAATAATTATAAAATATTTTGATTTCAAGAATTATCTCTTTCATATCATTGCTCGAAAATTGAAATAAAAACAGACTGCAAAGGAACATTTCTCATTAAAATTTTATTTTTAAAAAAGAGCTATTGAAGAATAACGCGTGAAAATCAGGTTGATTACATACTTATGCAGCAACTTGACACCTGTTTCTTTTATCACCTCTTTGTTCAGCGCGAAACAGACCAACTTTACACGCTCTTTCACCGAAGCTTTGCGTATACAAATACAAAAGATAAAAGTGTTTTTTTCGCCTCAAAGAGAATCAAAACAGCCACAATAGCCAGGTGGGATAGCGCAATGCAGCACACGCGGTGTTAATTAAAAGGATCAAAACGCTGAAGCACAATATGAAACAAACTATTCCAATAGCGCCTGCAGCCGTGCGCATTTGTGCCTTCCGGGTCAAAAAGGAAAAAATAATCTAGGGCAACCGTTTGTCTCCATTTCTCCGAAAATTGGGTCGACGATTCGCGCACCAAAGAAATAAGAGAGAGCGAGATCGCAATTGGAAAAGAGCTCAACGACGCTTTAGCGAATCTGCGGATACGAAAAATGTTGCAACAGCCGCGCACGGCCGAGGGTATTAAATTCCGTGGGTCGCGTGCGTGACGTTTGCGACGCAATGCAAGGCGCGCATGGTTGTGCACAAACTTTACTGGGGTTATCGATTTTCTACATACAAACACCGTCAATTCCTACTCGCTGTGGTGTCTTTGATCCGGTTCTTTTGTTTCGGGGGGTCGTGTCGATTGCAGCTGCACAGTATTTCCCTGGTTTCACACGTACACACAATAGAAACATTGGCCAATTTTTTAAATTAGCCTACGTTTGAACCATATGATAAAGCAGGCTTCTGTGTAGTCATTTATTTTTGACAATAAAGAATTTTAGTTAGTTTGACAAACACCTTAATTATTGTCAACTAAGTAACGAATCATATATTAGTTAATAAAATGGATCAGCTTGGAAACTAGATAATTAGGGTCAAACATATATTATTTCCCCGAGTTATGTCCTTGAAGTGCCACAGGTTTAAAAGACGTTAAACAATTACAATTATACCATAATGCTTTCGTAATTAAGTACAACTAAATTAGTTGCGATTAACAAGAGCAGTGGTCAACTTTTCCGCGTAGCGACCTATTTTAATAACTATTCCTTCAAGTTGATACCCGTGAAGTATAATACGCAATGCTCAGCCATCCGTACGTGCGCAGCTACTTTGCAGCGCGCGCGATATTTAATTCCACGCGTGAATAAGGAGCTGCACCCTCGAAATATTTAAGAAATTTCCAATTAAGTCGTACAAAGAGAGCCCATGGCCGCGAAATTTCTCGTTCAAAGGATCCACGAGATTATATAAGAAAGCCGCTCTTTCCTTCTCTTCTCATGCACTAAATCCATCACTTGGCTCTCGGAACAATATATCTATATGTATAATAGCCCTGTTACACTTTGTATTATACTGTATACTTTCGTACCTCGTGACGTAGCGCGGGTATAATATACACGTGCTAATAGCCACTGTTTGTACGCGTTAATGGCTTCAATTTAAGGCAGTTTACGCGTCGGCGAGCCTCTGGTTTGGCCCCGAGGCCTGCGGCAGTCGACCGCGGTAGACTGAGGGGAATGAATGGGAGAAAGAAGGTAGGAGTACAAAGAAAAACGCTCAGGCTAAAACGTTGTTTGTACGATAGTTTTGCGTTGTATGTGTGTTTGCCTTGGAAGTGTTATTTTGGATCAGAGAGTGTCGCGAGGACCGGGGCACGGTGAAGTAACTCTCGGCGTTTCTCACTGGCCGTGTAATCGCTTTTGAGATGAGTTATACGATCCATTTAAACTTAATCTGTGCTGGGACTTTGGCACTTTAAATATTGATAGAAAAACAATAGTACAGTCAAGTATAAGAACAACAAACAATCTTATTTTTAAGTGAAGAATTGTTTTTTTCATAGGAAAAGACTATTTTTAAATAATGAAAGCTTGTCGTTATGTTTTCAGCAATAACTTGTCTTTCATTCAAACTTCACCCATCTATAGGTATACAGCCATATTACACAAAGTCCACTTGCATTTAAACTCTGTACACGAACTATGCGTCGTCAACGAAAATTCGCATTCACGTTCTCCTCCCTCTCTCCCGGAGCCGTGTTTCATCTACTGTATACACGTCGTACACCTAGCTCGGCTATTTGGTTGATTGGTTCTTACATACGAGCAGCAGCAATAGCAGCCGGCTGTATTATACTTACACGTATCATCACGCTGAAAGCTATACCGATACCGCCGCTGCCCCGTTGCTCTCGCGCTCGAGCAAATATGCAAATGCTCGAGCTCGGACGGGGGATCTCTCTCTCTCTCTCTTTTTGTATGCATGCATGCCGGGCAGAGTCCCTTTACCGGACGTGGATTTATTCCACGCGGGAGGCAAGATCAAGAGTGGGGGAGGAGGATCGATTCAATGCCCCGGTGCATTTGCGAAAATCCTCGTAATTTGTGGAGCGAGAGGAAAAACGATGGGAGGTACTACCTCGCGCGGAGTTAATTCGTTCCTCGAGGACAAGATGAATTTCGGATGGATTTTGGAAGGGGCGGGGGGAATGAGAATGAATAATCGAGAGAAATTTTAATTTCGCGCTTCGTTAATTCGCATGCAGCGCCGGTTTGTTTTTGTAGCTGCAGTTCTGTGTCTCTCGGTGCGTTATTTTATATGTGGTTCATGGTAACTTTTATTCTGCAAATAACTTTTTTCCGTAAACCAGGATCCGAATTAAAGGAAATTTCACTTGTTTTAAAAAAAGGTTTTGATTAAAATAATTAATTAGGGAATAACAGAAGTTTATCGTATTTCATATGATTAATGCAAATTTACCTTTGACATAATAACTTTACTAATTTGGCGTGCAAAGTAAAATAACACAGTATAACTAAGGCAGCTCAGACCGCATGTGCCAAAATACGCAATTCAGAGTTAGGTGTGTGGCAAACTACTGAGACATCTGTGTATAATTGCTGCACTAATGATAGCACTCACCGCTGCATGGTACATTTTAATGAAGTTATTATTCATAAAAACAAAGAGAGGTGACGAATTTCTATGACGACTATTACTACGAAAAAAATAAATAAATATATGTTGGTCAATTTGAATCGGAAGAGCACATCAATGCTTTCAAGAATTTTTAGGTTTTGAATGTTAATTTAACAAAAACTTTTGCAAATCGCATAAAAAGTATAAACAAAGTATTATACAAGATAATACGTGTTTTCCAATACTAATCTTGTAAATAACACATCTACAGCTACGACCAAATCTTAAATCATGACTCACGTAAAACTAACCCGCACAACAGATCGTTCAGAAATAAAGCATAAACATAAACTCCATTCTATTCTGAAACGGCAAATCCTATTCTTTAGCCATATCATTTTTACATCAGAGACCGCAGCCAAGCGACGACACAACACAGCACACCCAAGAGCTGCTTTCTTCCTATCAGCCGCGCATAAATCTGGAATCGCTTATACACGGTCGCAGAGCGACGTGTCTCCTAAACATCCTTCGACCGAGTGAAGAATTATGCTCCGTCGACGTCGCCTCGAAATCCCAAGGCCACGACGCTGAGCGGCACTTGAAAAACGATACTTCCCTTCTATAAGCGTCTTAGAGGCCGTATGGTCCGTCCGCGCCGATTCACGGAAAGCGGCTGCTGCCGTTGCCTCCTCTCTCACTCTCGAGATGAAAAAAGAACGAGAATCAGTGGGTCAGCCCGCCGTGTATTTTTAATCTCCACGCCGCACTGGCTTCTTTTTCAATAGAGGCGCAGCAGAGGCCGTCTGCATGCACTGCTGCAGTGTATTATATATATATTCGGAGAAACGAACCCATCGCATCATGCACGTTGCTATCTGTCCTTTTGAAAAAAGAGAGCCGTGTGTCCAGCCCGTCATTATCGCTCTCGGGGTGTGTGCGCGCGCGCTATCTGCTCGTTCTGGCGCTGTATAAACAGGTCCCGATAAAAACGCCTGTGCGGAGAGGAGGAGACCCCGCGGGGATTTCGTGGGACGCTGCGCGCGTCAGATAAGCGGCCCCCGTGTGCGAGCGAGATGGCGACAGGAAGCTTTGATTTGGGTCAGTCGCGCGTTGCCTGCAGAGCTGAATTTTTAACGCGCGGATGCGATCTTGGACTTTTTTTATATTGTGTGGTGTAGAGTCGCGTCGGACTGTTGAAAAGAAACGGGGAAGAGTGAATGATGGTAGATATATACCTGCGCGGCTGTTGTTTGGGTTCTACCTTTGTGTTTGTGATTGGTCGTCGATAAAATATGTCAAAACTTATCGGTGTCTATAGATAGTTATACAGTTAATGGATTTGACACTCAGATTGTTTATTTTGCAAAATTTCAGATTATATTGTAGACGAAAAAGGGGATGATATATACATTTTATTTCATTGATAAACGTAATTAATTTATTATGATTAAAATTTTTAGTGAAATTTTAAAATATAAAGATCACGTTAAATTCGCGAGAAAGTGAAAGTATAATCGTCTGCGCCATTCAACCAACACACTTTCATTTCCATTTAAAATAACGAATTTTTCATACAATTTCTATACATACGGATGGAATTCAAGCTCATTCAATAAACTCGAAAAGCTCAAATTCCCATCTAATTCCACTTAAGACTCCCGTCACATCCCTTCCTCCGGAACTTGAACTACACACTCATCATCTCACGTCCAGTCAGCAGGCGAGCGCGCGCGTTCAATACCTCTTCCTCTTCTTGCAACCTTCAAAATCGAATTTTCCCATAAAGCCTATCGAATAAATCACCGCGCGCTGGGAGCGAAGTTTAAACGCGCGGGCATATGTGTCCCCGATATATATATAAGCGTGCACAGCAGTCTCTCGTCGTCGTATGTGTACGTCCGCCGTAAATGGCAACTGCAGCGGCTGCCGAGCTAAGTTACGTGGCGAGCGCGCACGTGCAGCCACGTGACCCGCGGTATTCCTTGCCCAAACACGGCCTATAGCCGCCGCGGCGCTCACACGTGCGTGCAATGCAGTGCACCGAGTATGTGTGTGTGTATTGCTATGATACTCCTTTTTCCATGAGCGGAGGCTGCGCGCGAGCTCTCGCTTTTGTCCTGTCTACGGCGCGTGTAACGTGCGTGCGCTTGACTTTCGCTCGCGTTTTTACTTATACAGGTATAGCAAGTGTGTGATGTGTGCGTGTTTGTGTGGAGCAGCTGTTGTTCTGAAAAGAGGTAAAGAGCAAGAGGAAGGTGAGCAAAGAGGTGATCTCGGTTTGCTGGATGCTGAATTTTCAAGGGAATGGGAAGAGGAAGTTGCGAAAGAGCGTAAAATTAAGTTATTATCAGATGTTATATTTTACGCCTGTATTAAATACGCGTAACAACGGCTTCACTTTTATTTATCGTCTAAAAAATCAGCTGTCATGCGTTTTTCGTCATCTGATCGTGATATGGTTAATATTTCTTAACGGAATTTAGCTCTCGAAAAAGACGAAAATTATCAAACAGATATAAACGTTTTCATCATTATATATATTTCAAATACGATTTATAAATTAATTGCTGTTACATAAATGAATAGCTTTGATAAATCTATACATGAATAATTCGCAGTAAAAAGTTAAAAGAAATATTCCAGTTTGTCAGATATTTTAAAATGTAAAGATATAAAATTTATCACGATGAACCTGAATGGCCCATATATTGCTAAATCGAAGAATTTATCCCAAGACAAAGAGCGGATTACAAGCAGATAACGTATACGGCTTCTCTCGAGAGCTTAAAGGCAACCGCGTAATTGAATATTACGTAAATCCTTTTGAATTACAAAACTGGGATTAAACGAATCTGCTAAAATACCTTTTTCATTAGTTCGGTATAATAAATTAATATTTCTGCTCATTAAAACTTCTGCTATATAGATATTAGTTTGACACAATATTTACTCTATTTTAAATTAATCAATTAGAAATACTATATTTCATTCACAATATCCGTATAGACTTTTCCCTGCCATATCCAGCATTAGAACGGCTTAATTAAAAGTTACTCATCATACTACGTCTCTCCTGAAAATAACCCTCCCTCATTATACGCTCTTTCGATCTCTATAGCCAATAGCACAGCGCGGACAATCTAACGAACCCTTTATCCCGGATAATAATTCATTAAAAATCGCGTTCATTAAAAATTCCTTTCCCTCTGCGCTTTCTTCCTCATCCTAATCACCCACCCCGAGATATATATACATCGAGCGCGCTGCGAAGGAGCGTCACCCTCCCTTCCGAAAATTCGCCCTGGCGCAGGAAATCGAGCTGGAGCTCGAGCGGCTGCGCGACAATGACGCGGCCCGTCATTGGCATTCCGGCGGAGGAGGATCACGCGCGCGCGGAGCTGTGCTCAGTTCCACATCCGGCGCCGGATGCGAATTTCTCTCGCCGGATCCGGAAACCAACGCCGCCGTTGTGGCAAAAAGAGCAAACGCGAGAGCTTGCAGCATATTGCGCTATACTACACGCTGCGCGCGACTAATGGAGTGTCGCGCGGCAGTGGCGGCGGCTTTCAAAGGACGTCGCGGGGAGAATTCTAAGTCGACACGTCGAGGACACGAGCGGGAAGAGCGGAATAGAAAATCGCGATGTGATTCCCTTTATTTTATTTCCTAGAGGGAGAGGGAGAAAAGAGACGTCGGTCGGGGGTTTCGAGAACACGCGGGGGCTGGCGACTATGGCGGAAACAATCTGGGTGAATGCAATATAAGCCACTTCCGCGTGTAGTGCGCGAATAATGGCTGTACAGGTTTGTACGGTGATATTGGTCGGGTGGATATTAAATGAAAAATTGAGGAAATTCTTATTGCAGGTGGTTTCATGCTTCGGGGCGGGAATATGCCGTTTTGGGATGGGAAATTTTTAAGGTAGCTATATTTGAAGTGGATTGGTACATGCGTATAGCTATTATGCTTTGTCAAAGTTATATGTCGAAATGTAAGAAATAGGTTTTTTTTTTCTTATGTAAAGTTTTTATTGTGGTAGAGTGACTTCACCAGTTGTGGAACAGATACCAGTGACTGAACATTTTTTAATAAAAATCGTTGTCAAAATACTATATTTTCAATGTTTCTGGCATTATGAACCACCTTCCCCCAATTTCAAATTTTGAAAAACGTCATTTTTGGACGGTTTAATATCATGGAAGTATTTTATTTAAACGATTAAACATATCACGTGACCAGTTCATCACTGGACTTAAATGTTCATTTACTGGTACACTCACCCTATTGTCTTTGATAGATGGAATTAATCATACCATGGAAGAGGTAATCGATTTTTTTGTCGGGGATGATCTGCATAACAATTAAATTAGGATACTGTACAAGTTTTATTTCACAAATTACTTTAATATATGAATTAAAAAATGACTAAAATTTTGTTAGTAAAGAGGAATTTTACATTTTTTACATTATGAAATTTTACATTATGAAAATAGTGAAACTTTTTCATTTTAATTTCTAGAAGCCATCAAAAAACCATCTCAAAATGGTACGGCCTATGTTAAATTAGACAAATTAATGAGCGCATTGACCAACTACCAAGTTTTCATATTTCTTGGACGCTTTTAGAAATATATGCGTATATGTTCTGACGGACGCATCGTATTTATGGTATACGTTCTGACGGATGCATCGTATTTTGACAGGAAACATGACCGATGAGACAATGAACATTCATTCTGTGGTCCGGTAATTGGAATAACACTACTAATTTTTTGCTGTTAATGTCATATAAGATATTGTTCACTAGCTTTTAAATAACAAATAATAAGGCATTCGAACCTAAGTATAAAAAAGCCACTTATTATCGTGCAATGTTTACCAATGCCGCACCCTCAGAAATAAGAAACTTCCATACTCCGTACAACCTTTGAGATAAGAAATTCCAGCGCCGTTCCGCCCTGCACCAAACAAGTAACAAAGAAATAAATCGTCTGTACACAGATATCGCAAAGCTCGCCATTCGTAAACGTCCCGGCGCTTTTCGCGCACCGAAAATTCAAAAGCATCCCCCCGGTGACAAAACATCGCATACGTCAAAAAAGACAAAAGAAAAATTCCTTCCAAAACTCTCCATCTCCCTCTTCTTCTTCCATATACACAAACAAAGCTTGGAGAGATGCTCGCGTTCCGCCGCTGCGCGGAAAGGAAAAGACAGAGAGTGCGCGAGGAAAATACACAAGAAACGTGTATATACCTCTATATACATACGGAATCAGAAAATTTCTCAGCGCGCGACAATCGCGATGCGATGCGAAACGAATAAAGCGACCGGCGACGGTTGTGCGTGACTTCGGGAACGAATATAAAAATAAACGGAGAATACCAAAGCGAGACACGTCGGTGTCCACACTGTGTGACAGATGTTTCGCATTATGCAGATTTGCCAATCGATTGGATAAACCTTCTCTTTCACGTGAAAATTGCCAATAAAGAGTAACAATTCTAAAATTATTAGAAAATTCTAGAAAGATCATTTTATTTAATTGATTTTAGTATAAAAACTCTGCTGTTCTACCGTAACATTCGATGCAATAATAAAATAGAAGAAATAACCCATAGTAAATGCAATCTTGTGAGGAATGCAATCTTGAAGGAAAAGATCGTTCGCAGGAAAGGCGAATGAAATCGCGTACACACATAAGCGCACGGAGAAGAAAAGAGCCAGAAGAGTGTAGACACAAGAGTGGCAGATGAAGGGTCGCGCAGTAAACGAGGGCAATAATGGAAGATGGCAAACGTCCTCGTACGTAAAGCTCGCGTACTGAGCTATATAGGGATTCTACGTAAAGTGGTCGATTTAAGAAACGTAAATGTGTTCTATTTCAACGGAAAGCTTATGCGAGAGGATACCGTACCAAAGGTACCTTTCTTACGTCAAAGTATACAGAGATCCCTGCGATCCGAGAAATATAAATTCAAGACAAATCATCAATCGCATGTAAGAACATGACAAATTTGAGTTTAACCTTGCGAATCAAAAGCTCTTTTACAACTTCTCATGAAAAAATTTACTTTTGAAAAGTGCCTTCGGTACAAGCAATGAAAGCACAATCACACGCCGCCTTTCCCGTAAAAATACCGCACCCTCATCATATACAGCGACGTCGAGTCTCGCTAAAGCTCCCCAGAATTTTCGCAGCGCGCACCTTTTCCTCGGCCGCGCTCGCGCATAACTACAGGGTAAAAGATCCTCCCGCGCGCGCAGGAGAATATGCGGATCACGCGAGACTCGTTCGTCGGAATCCTAAACTCGGGAGGGATGATGCCGCGGGCGTTTACCGCGCCATATACATAAATATACGCGCGTGTATATACATGTAAGCATGCACACGCGCGTACGTAGCTTATTTCTCCCTTTAAAGAAGGCGCGCCGAAGCTCTTATTCTCTCGTTCCGGATTCGGAGCTGGGTTCGCGCATGCCGGGCACGCGCGCGAGACTTAATCCGGATTCCCGTGGGATGCGAGTCTTGCGCTCCAGCCGGTGAACCTGCGCGTTCGATTCGCGAGGATTCTTTATATTTCTACAGTATAAGGTAGTGGCGGGTTGTCGCGACTGCATGCGGTGCGTGTCCTCGCAAATTTTGTTACATGCTAGAGCTTTTTCGCGTATCTTGCGAGGTTTTTACGCGCGAGCGACGACTATAGTTTTTAAAACGTGCTTCGTTATAATAGGTGGGGATTGAATGAGGAAATTTTATATGATGTGTCTTAGGTATGGATATTATATCGTACTTATAAGTGTTATTTCTCATAGTTACATATGTTGATATAATCTTATCATTGACGAACTACAGGATCTTTTTAACTGCCAGTTTTTAGCTAATATATGGCTAGAAACTGGCTAGTTAAATAGTAGATAGGAAAAGTGTAATACATATAATGCTATATAGTCATTCCAATAACACTTACTCTTATACATGGTGAATCCTTCATACTCTTCCTACCTCTGATACAAAAATACCTACAGTGCACAAAAGTATACTAGCTTACGATATTCTAATTTTGAAAAGTCACTGCTCGCATCGCAAGTATTGGCACATGTTATCACTTGACAAGTTCCACGTAAGTGCTAGTTGATAGAAACTGACAGCGATGATCTCAGCCACATTGAGAGACATGGCATTAAAGCTAATCAAGGTCAAACAACTGATGTTATTATAGTTTCAATAATTTGCCAATAATTGCGGTTATTTTTATTTAGAAGATTTTTCAATATTTCAAATTTTTGGCGCAAAATACAACGATCCGTTGATCTTTTTCACCTGAACTTTTTAACAATATATTGCACAACTATCCCACTGGCGCGAGCTTAATGAATTCCTCGTTAAAGCTAAACTAACGATACGAGTTTCCTTCCTCTTTTTTCCTTGAAACCTCGTAAAGCCCGTAAAATCAAAACACATACACAATGCAGCTCGTTTACAGAGCCCGACCCCTACATCCCAATTTCCAAAACCATTCCAGCACCGTTCCGCGTTCATCGGAGCGCGCGGGTACGCAGGCGGAGGAAAATCTCACCGACATTACCGTAAACACCGGTGGATGTATACGTGTGTGCTGCTGGAATGGCGGTGACAATGGGCCAATACCGCAACGTTTGCTTCCGGCCGCGAAATTTCGACTATAGCCATCCAAAAAGTAAATGCAAAATCCGGCGAGTGACTGCGCCTGCCATCCGCAGGATCGACTCGCGTCATCGCGACAGAACGAGCGCTTTCACGGGCCATCGGACTTTTGACGCACGCTTATATCTGCATGTGAAGCTCGCGTTTCGGCCTATGCGCATATATATATATACGGTGCGTGACATGGTTCATGCGGAAACGAGAATGAATTTCAAGCTTGAAAATCGCCCTGTACGTGATTAACAAGTTTATATCAAAAAGAGAACAAAGTTTGTTTTTCTTTTCTTTTCATTTAAGCTTGCAGTAGTTTTTATAAGTTATACTAGATCCAATAAACGTCTTATAAACTAAATAAAATGCAATATCGAAAATTCGTCGTACGATTATCGTTCCTTCCCGTTAGCACACACTATTGCGCCCCTATATACCCAAAACCATTTCGGAGGCCGAAAATTCAAACACAGCTCGAAATACGTCACGAGAGAGCGCGCACGTGTGCAGGAGAGAGCGAAACGTCGGGCGTAAGTAAGATAGATACACACCGGTGCCCGCGCGCTACTGCGCTCTTTGTTATCGATTGTCCGTTCTTCACGAGCTCGTGCGCTATGCATCGGACGGGGTATAGAAGGGGGGACGAGGAGGAGGCGAGGATGATACGAGGGATGATAAACTGCGCGAGCGTTTTGGCCCTTCGCTGTTCCCGATACTGTCCGTGTATGGGTGTATACGCCCGCGTCGATTGGGCGCTCTGTGTGCGCGTTTATGCGCTCGAAATTTACGAGGCGCATTTGCCGAAGAATTTCGGAGTAAGATGCAAAACTGCATGCAAATATATTATAGGTGAGAGGGCGTCGGGTATATTTTGTCAGTGTCGCGGTGAGAAAATTGATTACAAGCCTGATTCTTTATGCGTTTTCAGAAAGTCTATAATATATAGGATTGTTGACAATTGCTGAGGTGAACAAAAAATTCTCATATATGATTACGCGCGGTAGATTACATTGTTTACCAATAATTCATATGTATATATATGGATTTCAATTCTTATCGATAACGACTGCTAATTAACATTTATTATAAGTTATACCTCCATAAATTACGCCCTCGTGTATGGAATTGTCTAAATTTATTATATACTGAATACAATTGCATTTACTTCTGATGATAAAAATTAAGTATATTATACGCTATGAATCACAACAGTAAACAAAACAATTAAATTCTACAGTTATTATTATAATTATCCATATAAATCTGCGCACAGCTAAAAACTGGCTAAACTGTCGCCATTAAAAACCGACTAATAAGTATATAATAAAATAAACAACGGAGCATAAAGTGCGCGGCTCTTTAGCACACAATAACGCGGCGAAGTCGTAACGGTAACTCGCCTTCCCCTTATAACAAACACAAAGGATAATAAACTCGAAAAATGATTAGCGATATAATTCCCGAGCGGCGAACAACTTCTGGGCATCAAGAATCGTTAGATGGCGCAGCAGCCATGATCCGACTCTTCGCGACTCGCATAGGCCGCGGGTATAACGAGCTGCCGCGAAGTTGGCCGGGCGCAAGCGCACGCGTAGCAAGTGCAGTTTGCGAATTACGAAGTGCCGTAAGTTCAAGTGTACATTGTTAAAGCCACCGCTGCCACGGTGCAACAACTTGTGCGTGGAATTAACGGGCGTTTAATTAATTGCGCCAACTTTGAGCGCGCAGCCGCGAGCTCGTTCGAGATGAGGCAGAGAATTTTGCAGGAGTGCGTTAGAAAGTTCGTGAGGTGGGCGTAGATGGGAAGACCACGCGAGTGCGCGCACTTCGTAAGAAGATTTTGGAATTGGCGGTCTCGTGATTTTGCCGCGCAAGCGACGACGACGAGCTAACGATGCTTGCGGAGTTGTTATCGGATTTGCGCGAGGTGACGCGAGCGCTGCGGTCGTCCCCGTCTAACTTATCCGAGTTGTGTTTTAATGCTATTTAATTTTATGTTGGCTTTAAATAGATAGTTTATCATGAGATTGTGTAATTCCATTGTTTACTTTAATATAAATAGAAAATAATAAAATAAAACATTATTCGATAATTATAGAATTTTTTTAGCGTAAAAAATTTACTAATTTCTAATAGTTTACATAAGTGTACTATTTAAGTTGCATAATTTCATGAAATCTCTTCTATAGAGGTTGTCTAATTTCTGAATTTAGTTCAGAGTTTATTAAGACTGCTAAATTGCAGATGGTAATTTGTTTACAAAATTCAAATAAAGAATTAAATGTAAAGATTCGTAAAAATATACTCTTTCATATGTTTGAAAAATGCTTTGAAATATTTCTTATATTCTGAAAAAGATACCTATGAAAATTTAGTGGTCAAGCAAAATACCCTCTAGAAATATAATATGCGAAAATACTTGTAATAAAACTCGTACTCTCATTTATTCGATCAAATAACGAAGAGAAAAGTGTGCAATAATAGATGAAGCCCGTGTTTTTCATCTAAAGAAAAGGAGAAAACCTTGATATTCGTTTACACTGGTAGAAAAAGGACGATAAGAGTGAAAAGTGGGCTGGAGCGCCGGAAACGGAGGAAAAATAAGTTCGAGCGGGGAAGTACAGCTCCTAATCACAAAAGCTAACTTCTCTGTTCGATTTTCTTCAAACGTTATCGCGATAGCCAGTGTAAATTGGATTCTCGAGATTTTTCATGCGACCTCTTTTCCCCCCTTCTCTCACTTTTTTACGTCCTTCTTATCGTTAGCATTGGCCGTTTCACAGTTTTTACGAGTTTCTCATCTGCATTCACTTGTTATAAAGGGCAGATATGTATATATTATGTATCTATCTCATTTGCGATATGGTGCACGCATATCCGAATACAACTTGCTTTTTTAAGCGTGTTTAGATTGAACTGGATTACAAGTATATATTTGCATACATTTTTGGCAATTTTTGCTGCTCAAACAAGCGTAAAAAGTACACGAAAAATTTTGCTCTACGACCTTGATCTATTATGCAAATGAAGGTACTGTAGAAAAGAAAAAAACAACCCTCTCATAATATAAACAAAGATATTCATCTTATAATCAAAAAGAATTCCAAGTTCTAATATGAAATGAAAAAGATTTTAGAATTTACTATAAAGTTGTTTGTTTTAAAAAGAGGTAATAAACATAAACAAGAAAAACCCAGGAGTGGTATTAAAATTTTAGGGGAAACCAAATAAATAATGCATTGCGCAAGATTAAAGTTGGACGGTAAAAGTGAAAAACTACGTGATAAAAGTTTGCATACAAGCAGAAGAAACAAAAATACTGCGCTGGAAGGTAACCAAAAAGAACTCCAAAGGGAAGGTCGGAGCAAAGGAAATTGAAAGGGAAAAGCGGAGGGAGATAAGTCAGGCCGAGAAACGAGATTAGACATGAGAGAAAATGCAATTACACTGAAGCTTGAAATTCTTCTCAGTTCTGCTAAACCATATTCAGTCGAAATAAAATTTGATCAAATGAAAATAGAAAAACATTTGATGAATTTATCACAGCATTTATTACAGATGTGTAATTTTGCTTTTTCGGAGAAAACTTTAGATCAGTGAAAAAAATTTTGATACAAAAACTTTTTACAAAACTTAACCATTTTTTAATTTTTTACCTTATGCTAGGATTTATATTCAATTTATTTTGTTTGTGTTCAAAATGACATATAAAATTAAATGTTGCATTTTTAAAGTCTTGATAAAAATGAAAATGTGTTATTTATTTAGATAATTAATAGCTAATATATTTGATTTGAGAAAGCTTACAATAAATAAGTTGTCAGTGATTTTTCATAAAAAAAATTGTATTGCTGATATAAACGACTCGGAATAATTAATGTCTTTTGATTACATAAAAAACATTAATTCATGAATGAAAATGAAATCCACCGATGTAACAGGATGGTAGATAACATAGTCTACTAAATAAATGTTTCGATTTCTTTTGTTATCATTTATATCAATATACGTGTACTTGTGATGAGAATCCTCATAACAATGGCCCAATGTGCATTTTCCCAGACAACAACCAAGAATAACAACACGAAAGCCCCTTGAGACAGTGTTTCCACGCTTGCATAAAAAGGATTTAATGCTCGCGAAGATATCGGCACGTGCACACCCAAGTTCGTAGATTTAGAGCAGAGTATTTATTTTGAAACACGTACTGTTTTATAAAACTTACCTTTCGAATTTAAACATATTCTGTTAAATATAATTGATATTCACGAATTTGTAAATTTGTAATAACCCGAAAAAACAATTAACAGGGACTGTTTCATCAAGCAAGTAACCAACAGGCAATCAAATTTGAAATTTTTTCAATTTTTAGGCTTTGCTAATATAAAGTTCAAGGAGTAAATAATAATAATCCACCGCAGGTAATACAGTTTATTTCATATTTCCTATAGTCAGATGCAGTAAATAATACACTTCAGCCAACCGAATGTAAAAGTCCAAACAGAGAAATAAAATTTAATTGAACGAAAGCAAATATTAGTTTTTCATTAAAATTAGTTTAAAACGAAAATTTTAATTAATTAGTAGGAATAAATTTTTCTCTATAAAACTAAAGAATCGTTTTGTTGACAAATAAAAGTTTAATCGTCGATAGCGTGGGTAAAAAATTATACTACTGAAAAGTAATCCACAACTTCTTGAAAATATATGAAAGTATACATAAGTGAACTATGATGTATCGTATAACGAGAAAATCTGCGCCCAGCACTGAGACATCTCTTGAACTCGGCCTAATTCAGTGGCACAGAGCGGAGACTTAAGCACCCCGTGATTTTTCATTCAACCATGAGACGCGACTGAGCTTCCGACCCGCGCACGAGCGCATTTTCATATAATCGAGGCGACCGGGTAAAACACGCTTTAAAGCTGCGGCGGAGTAATATAACGAGCGCCATCATAATGAGCGACAGTGCCGTCGTCGTCGTCGTCGTCGGCGACACTCGCTCTAAGGACGACGAGGCTGCGAGAGAAAAGTCGTCCTCGGTCTCGCAATTTCGCCCCATTTCAGCGAGCGCACCGTAGAAAGCGAGCAAGAAAAATACGGAGGAAATAATAAGAGAAAAGAGGACGAACTGGGCGGACGAAAGGAGAGAGAGAGCGAGAGAGGGAGAGAGAGAGTGCGATAAGGACAATTATATAAATAAGAAGAGGATGTGATAGAGTATAATAGGGGTAGCGAGAGAGGGCGCGCGGACG
Source organism: Torymus auratus (assembly GCA_900474315.1). Classification (NCBI taxonomy): domain Eukaryota; kingdom Metazoa; phylum Arthropoda; class Insecta; order Hymenoptera; family Torymidae; genus Torymus; species Torymus auratus. The sequence continues at coordinate 31,575 of UXGD01000192.1, read as the reverse complement.
GATAAAGTCGAGAAAGAGGCCGTGGAAAAGCGGAAGAGAAGCGGGACATAAAGAGCATTACTTAATGCGAAACGGCGCTGAGCTGGCGGAAGGATAAGGAAGCATATTTTTCTTTGGCCTGCTCTCGTCGTGCCGTCTCGTTCTGTAGAGGGAGGAGCTGCTACCGCCCCTGGAAAAACTACGGTGAGATGTGTACAGAGAGAGAGAGAGAGAGAAAGATAGTCTCGTTCTCTCTTTGCGATGCACGCGTTACTCTGCACCCCTTTCCCTCTCCCCGGCCTCTCCCGCGTCTGAATAAATAAGGAGCTGAGAGGAGGTGGTTTTTCCCTCGGTTTTACGATTTTCCGAGCGTTAATTATTGGATCGCTCCGGGGTTATTTGAATTCGTCGCGCTCGTTTTGTTTTTACGCTGGGGTATAATGGATATACTTTAATTAACTTCGTGTTTACGTGCAAATTTTTCATCATGAATGCTGGTTTTCCCATACGGCGAATTCTTTTATATTTTGTTAACAATTTTTATTCTGGTTGAAAATTATATATATTTGTTGCTGAAGAAAGAAGAATTCTTGTACACTTTGAGTTTCAATATTATATCCTGCTCCGCGTACCAAAATAATATTATCGGACTGGTAGCGTATACTTACAATTACTATTTTGATCTATATACAAGCATTTCACTATATAGCTTAAAATATTAAATTTTTCTTAAATATTTTTTATTTATTTTAGATACACTCAGAAAAAGCAGCTGTCCAACGTAAGAAGATTGGGCCAAGAGGAATAACTGTGTTTGCATCAGGAAGATTTGTTTTCTATAAAAATGAATTCTTTATATTATGTATAAGTTGATATTTGAAAATAAGAAGATTATGATCCTATACAAAAGATTGATTGATCCTCCTCGCGACCCACTCTATAGTCTTCTTATATCAGTCAGTTTCTTGTTCTGTATAAGTATAATATTTTCGCTTAATTCTTCTTTTAATACATACAAAAATGACTGTGTGCATTATCAGTATTGATCATTTTCAAAAATAATTATATTTCGTAAAATAAAATAACAAGGCAAAAATTCGATAAACTTGTAAAAAGTTCTCAACTCAAAACATTAAAAAGTTGAAGGGAAATCTGAAGGTTACAGCAAATAATTCATCATTCTAAGACGTAAACTTTTGCGGGTTCAAGTGAAGAAACTTTTAAGCTGACTCATTACTAAGTAGAGCATCTCACCTGTAAACGTGAAAATAATAAAACTGTTCACTTATACCCAGATGAATTCCGCCCGGTAACAAAATACGGGGTCAATCGACAGTGCGTATAGCAACAGCACGACTGCGGCACATTATAATTCTCGAAACAGCGCGGTGTCATCAGGAAGACACAAAAAAGCGACGTTGACGACGCCCTCCCTCCCTTCTCTCTTTGCAGTCGGCTCTTAAAAACTTGATTACCCTGGCTTTTACTCGTGCACTCGCGCGTGCGTCTACGCCTTGACTCACGCCCGCGCGCTTTCAATTTTTATGATTTCCTCCGCCGCCCTCTCCCCTCTACTCATGCACGACGCGTTTCCGGGCTCTTGACTATATGGAGGCGACGAAACACCCGCGGCTCTCAGAAATACCCACGAACACATATGCATGCACGTGTACGTACGAGAAAGTTATAGGTGTAAAAGGAGCGTTAGTCTTGAGCTTTTGCGCATTTATCGGCCAGACGTAAAGCTCTAACTGTGTGTGTGAAGAGCGCACGAGGGTAAAGAACCGCTAGAATGATAAAAAGACGAAAAGAGAGAAAGAGTCTACGTAAATGCTCGATCGCGTTATCGAGCGATTAGGTGGAACGTTCGCATGTGTGTGTACAAGATGAATGAGAGCCCCGTCTCTGCTTTTTCGCTCTCGCGCGAGTTGCATGAATTCTACAGAGTACAGGGCGCGCGGAAAGATAGAAGAGAGAGAGGGAGAGAGCGGAAGAGACAGAGCTAATAGAGGCAGCGTAGAAATGGAGAACAGAGAGCGAGTGTCGATGGATTAATGCGTATGGGGAAAGCGAATTACGCTCGCAGCGCTTTTTGTGACGACATAGCGGCAGACGGCTTTTTCCGCTTTTTTTTTATTCTATATATAGGATAATGAAAAACGATACTTTTAGTTGGAGCGAATTGATGCACTTGCGCTGTAATCGCGAGCTGCAGAGAATGTTATTTTGAACTCAAAAACTAAAAAAATGTGGAAAAAAACGTTTTCGTAAAAATTTGTTTTTTCTATAATTATTCACAAAATTAAAAATAAGCGAAAAGCATTCTTAAAATAGATTTTCCTTTTGTCATCTGTATAAAAGATTACGTTTTTGAGCTAATATTTTACAACAACTTGTTAACTTTTATGCGAAGCCTTTTTTTTTAAGTATGCATTATATTTTATCTTGACGAGCGTAATTTGAAGCTGTTATAAAATATATAGCGATGCGTCTGTCACGCTAATATAAACAAAACGCGTAAAGAAGAAAATATTTTACGCTGAAACGCAGCGCGCGGTAGCCGTCGTTGTGTTTTTTTAACGGTCACTTTAAACTTAAGTGCGGCCATTCGAACGCAACTGTAAGCTGATACGCGACCGAGTACTTCTTCTATATAGCCGCGACAATTAATCCTGATTTTTCTCCCGCAAACTATGTCTGAGCTTAGAACTCGTTATAACAAAAGCTACCGCATCATAAACCCTCTCGCTAAACTTCTCCGCTGACTAATCGGCAAAAAGCGAGGCAAAAGGCAAAAAAAAGGATCCCTCGACAAGTCAGCGGGGGATTAAAAATAGGAAGCCGACCGACAAGCTGAAAGAAGAAACGCGACGACAGCGCAGAAAAGAAACGTCGAACGGATAAATTAAAGAAAAACAACAAGGTTCGCGAGGAAAGAGGAGAGAAAGACAGAGAGAGAAAGAGAGAGACCTGCGTGGTAATCGATAAAAGAAGGCGAAGATAGAAGCCAGGGCGTGCGCGAAATATACGAGGCGCGACTCCCAATGGCTTCCAGCCGCGCGTCCGACGGACGCCGGAAGTGCAGGAATTCTTTCCTTTTTTTCAACACACACGCGCGCATATACATACACACAGATTCGGTTTTACGATGCTCGGCGCGTGATGCGCGCGAGCGCGTATATAACGGGCATGCACGGCAACACAACAGCCTCCTCTCTCTCGCTCTCTTTCGAATGCGAATGGCCGCTGATTTTAAGCGCTTTAGTATGCCGGCCCCGGTGTATTGTATTGTTAATTGAATTGGGACGACGGGGTGGCCGACCGGCGGGAAATTATATAAATTAATTCGGTGCGTATACGCGCGTGGGCGGCCGGTGAAATTCCGTGCGTTCGAATAAATTTATTTTTCGCCGGTACGCGTTTTATTCGGAGACGCGCCGCTGGATGCGTATATACAGCCGTAGTTGTAATAAGGATTACTGATGCAAACGCGAATGGCGTTTTTTTTAAAGAATTACGTCATTCATTGGTACACTGAGTTTCCTCAAAATTGGGTAATTGTTTTCGTTATATATTTATTTTTAGTGACACAGTAAATGCTATTTTTTTTACAAAAAAATATTAATTTAAATATTAATAATAATGTAATTCTAACAATAAAATTGCTGATATAATTGTAAATGAAATTTTATGTAGATTGCTTTGAAGAAATTATGATGGTTCGTTTTTTTTTAAACAATGATACTGTACGTATTACTTAAATCATGTATTTATATACTATAAATTCGAGCTAATGTAAAAAGACTTTTTGCTAAAAATCTTATTGCATCTGAGCGAGGTGTATAGGAGTACACAAAGGCTACCGTTGGCTATTCATAAGTTTAATGAAGTTAGATTAGCTTTTACTCTTGTTATCGTTTGATAATTAAAATTTCAATATAGATTTTAAGAACTGTATAAGATAAGTAATGAATAAAAATTTCGCAAAACTATATTAACTATAATATTTGAGGAAGGTTTTTGTTAGTAACGAGTGATAAAAGGGTTTATAAAATTATAAGAAATATTAACTGTCTCATAAAAAAACGCAAATATTGAAAGTAGATATTGGCACCAAATTAGAAAAAATCAATCAATTATAAAAAAACGTTTTTGGAACATTTACCGTAAGAAAGCTTTCTCTATATGAAAGCACAATAAGAATTTCAGCTGATGTGGTGAATGATTGCGTTTTCAGGGCACTGCGGGTCCATGACTCAGCAGCAAATTGACAAATGCACAGTTAACGTATGACTGGCATTACTAAAGGTACCGTTAACTATAGCATTGTAATCAATGTTAAATCAATTTGCTGCATTGTGAACAAATTAAATCAGTACAAATTGAATTTCAAAAATTACAACTTACGTATTTTGCAGATGTTATACTTAGATATCGATTTTGAAACTCACCTGCAACATAAAAAGACATAACGATTAAATATTTAACAATGTGAATTCTCGTTATCGTCAATTAAATTTCAGGCCACGCGTTATGCATTAAACATTCTTTTATGACGCTCGTAAAAGGACAACGTGACACGTCAAATGACGTAGTCCCAAATTCTATTTACGATCATACCATGGTATTTTATGTGATTATTAATTTATGGAAAATATAAAATAAAATTATGAAAGTAGCAATATCATATGCGAGAGATAGCTATTATTTACAACTTGAGTTTAACGCAAAGATTTTCATAAATGCATCTTTTATAAAAATGTTTTCATAGCGTATAAATTTGAACTGTCAAATCAGTATACATTTTTATTATTTTCCTTTAAAGTTTACAATTAGAAAATGTTAGTATATAAAATATTTTGACTTTCAATTTAATTTTGAACAAAATATTAAAAAATTAGAAATAAATTAAAAACTGATAATTCATAAGTCGTTACCAGAAAAAGTATTGTAACCATAGGTAGAAGAAAAAAAAACACTTTTCTTTAAAAATGAACAATTATCTTTTATTCAAATACTTTGTCAATTTTATACAAGTTAATCTTATGTTAGCAACATAGCTGTGCGGGCATGTGAGCATGTGCACGCGCATATCCCTTTATTTATTTTTTTTCATGTACGCTTGAAAATCCACGAAAGAAGAAAAAACACACGGCAAAGGGAAACTTGTAAAGCGCACTGGTACAGTAGCGGATCGCCGTCCCAAGAATCCCCTGCAGCATGTATCCCCTGAATCAAAAGAATCAAAAGGCTCGTGTGTGCACCTGCAGTGCTGTCTGTATGCGCACGGAAAGCTCAACATCGAAAAAAAGTCCCGGCGTTCGGCAAATTCCGAGTCTGAGCTTTGTGCGGGAGTTTTGCAATGTTCCTGCACATACGTGGGCGCAAATGAGAGAACGCTGGATGTGAGGTAAGGGCAGATCGTGGTTCTTTGTTTCTTTCGCAGAAATTTTCTTCTTTTCTTTTTAATGGCGAGGAATTGTATGGATGCATGGAAATAACAGTAATATGACGGCGAATGAAAGTTTTTAATTTTATGATGTACATTTATGCATAATAAAATTGGAGGAATGAATATTCCGTAAAGTACTACAATATTTAATGACAAAAATGACATGGTAGAAATTTTATACTTTTCAGTTTATGTGGAAAATACTCAAGATATAATAAAGCAGCATCAGCACTGATACGAGGCACGGAGTATCAAAACATTACATAAATTAGTGAGATAATATCACGTGCAACCAGTGAAATCAGTAATATGATACTCATTGTATGCAGTAACATCTTAATATGTTGTTTGTATGTATCAAGGTTTTCATACGTATTTTAATGAAGGACATATATTAAAACGCAATACATTCATTTTATGATCCCGCATTGGTATACTGCTTTTTAAGTGGAAAGCCAATAATTAACAATGCTCGAAAGCATTGAAATTTGATATTATGATCAACGCGAAAGTATCATACCGTAAATTTTCTGTTCTGGCTAAGTACGTACCGTGAAAAAAATATACGAGTTACGATAATAGGCGCTAATGAAACGGAAAAAGTTGATAAAGTTGGTAGCGTGTACCGCGCTCAAGTGGACATTCAAATTTCATGTACTAACCATGACTCGAATTTCATAATTTTCATCCGTACCGATTAAAAAGTTTAATTTATTTATCATGCCTTCCATTATTAATTCTGTTCGCATCGCAGTTATACATCGTATTCGAACTTTATTTTGTAATTTAATATTTATCTTCTATTATAGAATGAAGAAAGTTTTCACATTGGAAAAGTCATTTTTCTTACAAGACTCATTTGGTTGATTGTATCCATAATGCACTGTGCCGTTATGAGGCACGTTTGTTCTCATCAAGATTCTTGGATGACCCACTTCCCAGGCGACGCCTCATGTTACAATTCTTTATACGACACATCTCACATTTTGCAGAGAATGCAAAAACCATGACACGAGCGGGTCCAGATGTGTCTAGGCCCAACGGCCCCTAGAGATTTATTTGTGTTTCTTTTTTACTCTCTTTTTTTTACTTAAATAAAAGTGTGAAACGTTGACAAACGTTAAAATGTATTACTTTTATCAGAAGTTTGTGAAAAATATTAATAAAAAGATTTTTTCGAGATGTTAAAATGGCATTTTTAGTAGAACATAATTGAAGATGTTCGCTCGGAAGCATAAACCAATAAGCTAAACATTCTCAACGAAAGTCAAACCGTCGTCGGCGTTTGATGAAAGTGACGTGCGCGCATATATAAGCGCGAGAGTCGAAGTCAAACATTTTCCTCGGAACTGTCTCTCGCGGAGTATACCATAAAATCCAATATCATCTCGCGCGTCCTCGCTCTTTTACGAGTACATATACATGCACAGAGAGGCGAGGCGTGCAGCGAAGAAAAACACTAGCGTCGTCGCTTATCTCGCGCGTTCATTGATCTCTTTATATGAATTTCCCTTATCTGCCCCCTCGCGCCTCGTCGCTGTCGCGACGAATACGCAGACACGCCGCAACATCTCGCGTATACATAACGTTTGTCTCTCCCCCTCTGACCTGCTGCACATATACGATTCCTCCGAATAACTCGTACTTTCGCGCATTTACACATTAATATACGTCGACGGGCGAATTAACGCAGGGGGCGCGCTAGAACCGCACGCATCGGATTCCTGAAAGCGCTTTCTGTATAATGCAATTTGCGCGAGCTGCATGCGCGTATAATACTCGGGCGCAGTGTCCCAATAAGGTTTCGCGTGTACGCGTAAATACAATTGCGTTGCAACGACGACGCTCGTAAGGACTCGATGTGTGTGTGTGTGTGCGTTCGATCGAAAAGGGGAATTGATGTTAATTGCCGCGTTTTTGCGAATCCAACCGACGGGCGAGAGAGCGCGATTGAAATTTAATTGGCGGCGACAAGGTTATTGAAAGTTTATGGCGAGGAATGCCGCTTTGATTTATTCGGCATTTTAATGGTTTCTGCGAGTGCCCTGCAGCGCGCGCAAATGCACCGAACGAGTTTCGCGAACTGGGTTGTTACGAGTGTACCGAGAAGTGGGCGAATATCTTCATTTTCATCACAAGTTTATTAGATGCTTGTTATTAATGAAGCAAAAGTGGTTGAGTACAAGTAGTAGCTGATCACAGGAAAACATGTTTCTTGGATTCAAATTTCTCAATACTACTCACGCGAAAGATGTAAGAGATACAATCTGTATTTGGGCTTTAATCAGGTTCAATTTACGTAAAAGATAATCAGTATTTTTTCTAATAATATTAATAATAATGTAAAGAAAAAAGGATTATTGTAGAATTCTTCACGAAAATGACTAATATACTTTCATGCTTTGTACTTAGAAACTAAATGACTATAATAGTTTTAGAACTAGTTAGAAGAAGTTTTTAGTTCACTGTATATTTAAAGTCTAATCTGCTATAAACTCATTACACTTGCAAATACGAAATACAATCATTAATTCCATCAAAGTTACACCAAGCCAACATCTGTTTGCTAAATAATCCAGTGATTTCATTCAAGACTATACCCCCCTGGCTCGCCGCTCAACAAAAACACAAGCCACAATCAAACGCAAAAAACCTCGTGTATACCATCTCACGCGCACATTGTTCTCCAAAAATAGACATAGCCAGTTCGCAGCCTTGGGCCATTTTTCAAGTGCACGCTTGCGACCCTTTCTCCCTCTTCCCCTCGCCCGTTGCACCGCGAAAGAACTCGCTGTAGACAAAACTGCTCGCGCGAGAAAAAGCTCCGAGTTCGCATCGCGCGAGCAAAAGGTCGTCGTCGCCAGCAAGCGATAAAAAGCAAAGCGACCAGATGAGTCTCAGTGCCACGTCGCTACCACACATACGACTTCCTATACACACCACACAGCCATCTGTGCACCAAAGAGAGTAATCCAAAAATCACAGCAGCGCTACGCCCGAGCGCTCTACCCGTTTCTTCGCTTCTCTCTCTCTCTCACTCTCACTTGCACTCCGCGCGAAATAGGGTATACTTACGCGAGGAAAATCTAATCTCTTTACTCGGCAGCGCGTGTACGCTTTTCCCGCGCTTTTATGGTTCATTTCGCTTTTCCCCGAGCGCAGGCACCAAAGACAGAGGAAGAGGGAGGTAGAGAAAGTGATGTAGAGACAGTATAAAGGAGAAAGAGCTTTTATATAACGTTCAGTGTAGAGAGAGTGCACGCGCAATTGCGAGCGTTGGATTAATTGTCGACGGGGGTTTGGTTGGTGTAAAGGTTATAGAGCTTGATTACTTGAAAACAGTGTTCTGGAATTTATTGGGGGAACGGATTGACTTCCTCGATTACAATACAGATGCAGAATAATAGAATGTTAAGATCGATTTAAACATAATAAAGATTGAAATAATTGGTATTATAACTATGAATCCATTATTTTAACTTGGATGTTTGTTTTAAAATCTCATTTTTATCTCGAAATTATTTTAATTTTCTTTAAAAATTTGAAGACTTTAATAAGATTACTATTTATTATTCATTATTAATTAACGAAATTGAAAGGAAAGGCTATTATTCTACAATGTTTCACACTAATAGACTACTCTGCTGGCACGAAAACATCGGTCTCCGATGTCTGAGAATTTGAACAAATTAGCCATTTTCCGGCACTCCCAAGTCTTTCTCTCTCTCTCTCCTGCTAACCCCTTTTCTCTCTATTCCTCCATTCTTCCCTCCCGCGACTTAGGCCGCAACCGCGCGCGACTCCATCACGCAGAGCCGCGCACTCGGCACACTCGGCGCGCATCCCGGCTCGCTCCACAAATAAACCCCCTCCAAATATAGCCCGCCGCCGCAGCGGCGACTCTCGCCTTTTATACATTCCCGCGGGACGCGCGGTGCGGGCAAACTCTCAGGCTGCAACCGCGCTTGCACCGCGCCGCGGGTCACCGGACGAACTCTCTCTCTCTCTACTCGCGCCCCCACTCGCGATTTTAGAGACGTCTGCGCGCGAGCAAGCGAGTTAATTGCCAGACATCACGCGACCCTGGGCCATTGATCTTTCCAAGCGGCAGCCGCGGGCTTAGTCCATTCACGGCAGCAGGAAGAGAGTGGGTGGCTCTGAGGAGAAGGAGGGAGGGCAGACTTTGCTTTGAGGAGTCACTGGATCGGGTGGAACAGAGAGAGAGAGTAGACAAGGTCATAGCTGGGTGCGTCCTCAGGGGGATTATATGAGTGTTAGGTATTCATGGAGATGAAATCTTTTTAAGAGGGTTTAGGGTTGGTCTAGAGGTTGCTTTGAATTATTTAGCTCGATTATGCTGTATAATGCGATTAATCTTGCTGCTTATACTCTGTACGTCTCTTTTGGTAAATGTATATAGATGTTAATAATATTTCTTTTGATGAATTACCTATTGCTGTGGGTAGCAGAATAGTTTATAATCTTCATTTCTAATTTGAAAAAAAAAAAATATACTGAGGAACATTTACTGTGTATAATTCAACATTCCATTTTCATCTTTATGCGGTTGAAAGCGCCAAGCAAATAGTTTACAATGAGCTTGATTCTGTAATACCTTTATTGTACTTCGCATATATAATAGCTTCAATCCATATGAATAGAATAGGTAAATCTGTGTGAAGAGCAGATTTTCTCCAGTAAATCAAATTATTATTTCATAGACTACGCTATTGATTAATAGCTCTGTACAGGCACAGCACGTGCTTCGATCATTATTCGATTTGATGTCGATAGAATTCGCGAATTTAATGCTGTCCAATTAAATGGTAGTTGAGGACGATTCCACTTGAAACATTTCGATGTCTCTGACTAAACATATATAATCCGTGAAGAATTGAGATTTTGTTTGATCAAGGGCTTTCAGCTGGAGCTTTCAATAAAGGAGTTGACAATTTTTTTTAATGGATGCGGTTGCTTGCGAAAGAGCTTTGCAAGTGTCTTTGAATTTAAATGCTGCCGATTGAGTTTTCCGACAAATACTTCATTTACGAATTGCAACAAGGTATAATTCCAATCGGGGGTATTTATATCATTAGCACAAATAACAATTTTCAATTCAAACTCAAAACAATAAAAGAAAACAAAGAACACTCTCAAATTCTGTATATACAAGAAAATCATTATCTCTTTTAAAAATGTTCAAGGTAGTCTAAAAGACGTCGACCAACAAATCAGGTGAACGAGAGTTCCAGTAATTACATTAAAACTAGAACCTATACAAACTCCTAATTCCCGCACCAGTTCTATTCTCAAACAACGCCGACAAATCAGTGAAACACACTTCCACCCTAATTCAATCCAGCCTCTGCGCCGGCTCCGAAACAGGTTAATCGTTAATTACAGCAAACATCTCGTCAGCCCGGTATATTTCACCTTTCATCGCGCATACCCGACTAGCACGTGTGTGAAATGAAAAGACAGAGAGAAGAAGAAGAAAAAAAAATCGAGTCCCCGTCCCTCGACGCGCGGGCGGATGGGCGTGTGTGACTCGCTTAATTAACCGCGTGCACACACAAGCACAGAGGGAGATCGAACGCGTCGGTTGTAGGTATATATATCGAGGACATTCGCGATTGCAACACACTCCGCCTCGGTGACTAATCCCTTGGGAGCCCTTCTCCTCTGTATATTATACTGCTGTGTCTGCGTTTCTTCCCGTCACTGCGCCACCCTTCACGTCTCGTTACACACATATCGCGCTATAACGTGGACACACACGCGGTCGAGTTGACGCGAGTATGACAAAGGGGAAATACGAGAACTACACCCGCGCTCGGCTCTTGTTTCGCGCTTTTTCCGAATGAAATTTTTTAACGCCCGGAATTTCATATAGAGGGATACCCGCGAACGGTCGTTTCGCGGCTTTTAGAGACGGTTGTTAGACTGCAAAGTTGGAAAAGTTTGCTGGCCAGACTGGCTGGCGGCTTTTCGGTGCGTGAAATTTCGTACTTTTGTCGTGAAATTTGACCGGGCGTCATTTTACTCGCGTGAAGAGTGTCGCCGTAATGACTTGAGGTAATGTGTCGTGACTTGACGATATGAAACTTTAATGTTGCGATTCAAAAATGTATTTATGAGATTTCAATGGAAAATTACTTTAATCTCATCTGTTGCATTGTTTTATATTGAGTGTGATGATGAGTTCAAATGTTTTTGATGTTATTTCAATTTCGAGATCGCACAAGATTTATGTGCGATAAAAATGAAACGCATATAAAAATGATAATATTACATTTATTTCGAAGTCGGAGAAAATGCATCACAGAACAAATACTCGAAGGTTAAATTTCATTTCGTTCAAGGATCATTCTACAACGATGACACATAATTTATATTGTTTATATGTATATCGGAGAGTAACGAATTGCAATATTGTTTTGTAAGCGATGAATCAAAATTATCGATTATATACTCAAGGTCTTTTATTGCGTAACCCTTATAAATTATTATTCTCATACAGTACTACACCAAAGTACTGGTCCCACTACCTTTACGTATATATTTCGTATATAAAAAAGACGAGAGAACGAGAGATAAACGGAAAGCACAGGGTTAAGCCTGTATATCGCTGGGATAAACGGAGCAGGGCCGTATTACACGTCTTTTGAGCCTATATATACGTATACCGCACGATCATCGTTTGTCGTCGCTGCTGTATAACATTGCTCACTACTGCACGTCGTCGGCGCAGCTGCACACGTTTTTGAATTTTGCAACAAAGTCTCCGTTGCGCAATCTCTCACCCTCGCTTTTCCCTCGTCTTACCTCCCCAACTTCGTCGTCTCGCGCCGAGAGTATCGTAACCTCGTGCTTTACGAGCGAGCGTCATTTGGAAGCGTGGAGCGAAATTTTTATGAATACGAAGGAAGTTTTATGCTGCGCCCTCGTGTATGTGTATGCTCATGAGTGTATGTGTCTCGCTGAATTCTCAAGTGTACGATACTTTTTTTTTGCGTCGTAAGTCGCCAACACCTCCGGACACGCCGAGCGGTAAATAATGCGCCGTCGAGGTTGTATTTATGTCACGCTGTGAGGTATTTAATTTTGAATGGAGGAATTTCGTCAAGTGCGGAAGTCGTCTTGGATGATTTGTCATATTGCAACCGCAAGAAAATGATTTTAAAGGTGTAAAAAGAAGTGAGTCAATGAGGTGTGGCAGTTGTATTTATATAACTTTGCTATATCCGAATTAACATTCATTTTTTTCCAATTTCTTTGAATCTTATTTCATTCCATAATTGTTTCTAAGAAAAAAAAACAATAATTTTCCCTGATAATTAGTTAATAAATTTGATATTTAGCACATTAATCAATTTATTATTGATACCGTTCTAAAAATACGTATAAAACTCGCAGAAATAAACATAAAATTTATAGCACTTTTTGTCGCGCTAAAGAAACTTTTAAATCAGCGTCGCTGCACTCTCTCAGCGAGAAAGCACTTTATCTCGTCGACATAATAAAATTCTATAAAAAGTAATCACGCGTATAGATCTTCAGCCGCGGGGTGGCGAGCGTATAAATAAAGAATAGCGCAATATAACTCGGCGAAACAATGCAAATAAAAGAATCTCTTTAATCCTCGAGTCCGGGGGATTTATTCGCCAGAACGAGCGAGCGAGCGCGCTAGACTTTTTCGGATAATCCAATAAAACGAAATTATTCGGGCGTTCGCGCGAAAACGAAAATCTCGAACAAAAGCTCATTGTCCCGGTCGGCGCGGGAAAATCGGGGGACGTTAAAACCTGTGTGTGCATCATACAAGGCGCTTCTTTGTTTCGAGTATTATGTGTGTGTGTGTGCACGTGTGAGAGAGACGTGTCTCGCGGAGAGTGAAAAGCTGCGACCACGTGCAGCTTCACGCGACGATGGAGCAAAATTACTCATCGGACTTATCGCGAAACGCGTTTGTGTGATGGTAAGTTGAGAAAAGTCTTTGTCGACGGAAAAATTTCATTAATTAGCCGGCAGTTTTTGCCCCGCGTGCTTGGTGCAAGACAGAAAGAATAATGGAAAGGTAATGGAATTGTTTACGCAAATTACAATTTTTACATATAGTATCAATATTACTTTCATCATTTTTAGCTATATATTTAGTTATATGAACTTTAATGTGTTTATGTAATTGCTTCCGCTTTTGTGAATAAGCCAGCGCGCATTTATTATTCAGAATACCGGCATTGAGCGTGCATCAAAGTTATGATTATCATATAGTTTACGCATACACGATAGTGGCATAAAAATTAGCAGAGAGAGGTCATTAGTTTCGCGCAATATCGCATGTTCAACACAACTCAAACTATTTATATTGCTCCTTATCGCTCGTTAGAATTTCTTTTGTTAACGCAATTGCCGATTGAATTAATGAGTCAAGCAAGCGTAGATTAGATTAATTGCACAACGTATCGACGTTTATTCCATTTTACTCTTACCGAGGCATCTACAACGGTTCATCACTGTTGCGTATATTGCATCCTACTGCTAGACTTTATAAGCTTCATTTTATTTATTTTTTATTTTGATTTACGAAGCAGTATAATACCTTTCTATAGTGATTTATATGTGAAATATAACTATTTTTAGCTCTACAATAATCTTTATGACAATGTAAACATTTACTGAATAATAATTCAAGTGGGATTAAAATTGTGGATCATATAGAAATCTATAATCCCCTGGCATCAATAACTTTTTCTTCACACCGGCATTCTACACACGTATATCCTAAAAATAGGTTCTCAGCTCCGGCAGATAAAAGTTTATTCACCTCGAGGCTTTCGCGAGCGCCGTGTCACTACCTACTCAGAAAAACAATCATCGAAACGGCGATGATAACGAGCAATGGAACTATCAGATTCTGAAATTCCGTTTGATCCACTCGGAATCCCGGCCGGGCGGAAGTGATTCACATGCGAGCGCGCGCTAACGAACACCGCGCACGCAACACGTTATATTATACTTCCACGCTGCATCGGTTCACATTCAAAGAATTGTGGTTGGTATCGTCAAAATAAAGCGCCGACTTCTTCCTCCCAAAAAACCTCCTATTATATCGGTGGTACAAAAAATCACAGCCGCGCGGTCTTTGAGAACTATAGGTGATTAGGCGTTGCGGCAAGTCGATTTACGGGGCGGGAGAGAGGGACTCGTTTGGAGCGTGTCTGGCGTCCTTGATTTTAATTGCGCGCGAAAACGTCACGTAACGCGCCGGCGCTTATTACGCTCGCGGTGATGAGGTGTCCTTGCGGTGCACGTGTATACCCTTTCGTCACGGCAATTACGGATCCTCGATCCTTTTCGGCTTTTGAGCTTATTCAAGCTGCCTTTTTCGTTCGCAACTGTGCTAAATTTAAACCTCTGGAGAAATCTAGTGTAAAATTTATAAAAAGAATTTAATCGTTACAATAAACATCGTTAAGTTACTAATTAAAGTAGAATAAACGTTCACGGTGTAATCAATCAATCGTTTGGAACTCAAAATATTTTCGCGCAAACACGACAACTTGCAAAATGTTGATAGAAAAACATGAGTGAAAAGGACATTGTTATGCACGAAAACACAGTACAATGAGAAAATAACGATACGCCAACGAGCTAGCACATCACGACGACCTGCGCTGAGTTAGATACCAACTTATATCACGCTCCTCATTAGCCCGAGCGACCGAATAACCGCGCAAATCGTGACTCGGCAGAATAGACCATCATCATGTATATATACTTCCGAATAATCCCCTTCACATCTTCTTACGGCCGAGGTAAAAAAGCGAGACACGGCGCGGCGACCGCATCATGACGGGAGAACTTTTCGGAGCGGCTGCCACGGGCAAGTACGCGGAAGGACGCGCCGCATTACGAATCACTTGACGCAGGCAGCAGCAGCAGCAGCGGTGGCCGGTGAACGAGAAGAAGAAGTGTAGACGTGATTGATGAATCAGTCGCAACGAGGGACGGACAGTGTCGCAAGCGATTAGCGCGACCTGTAGGCAGTTCGCTCTCCTTTTTTGTCTTCTTGTCTTCGCCCGAGGGCTTTTTCTGTCGCCTCGTTATCTCCGGTTTATCTCAAGGTTCGTTCCAAGTGCATTGGCACGATCGTAAATAGGGGGCCTGCGATGCTGCAGCAGGCGCTGTCACGCGGCTTTATGCAGCTTATCGGGAGATGAAGGCTTATGTAGTCCATAAAGCATAGAGTTTTTTATAGATATATATACGAAAGTTCGAAGTTTTGATGTGAGATATTTGAATGATAGAATAAATTGGCTGTTATGTCGATAATTATTTTGAACGAGAAGGTGTGACTGCGCATGCATTAATGGACCTTAATAATATTGCAACAAATATGCTGTTGACCTATTTGCGCTAACGATAGAAAATAACCGTATAATTAATGATGAAAATAATATGCGCCGTCACACAGTGCCTGTTAATCTTCAAAACTCCAACCAAACAAATGCATACATCAATTACTTACACATATTCTATATATTATCCGTTTGACTTGTTAACATAATACTTTTAATATATCATAATATTAAAAAGCATCCATTAAGATTATCTCATAAAAATTGTTTACTTTTTATAATTGGTTTAACCTAAATATCATATATTTTGTGTGTCGTGAAATATTAATTACGTTTATTAATTCAATTATATATTGAACGTATTTTCCTCGCGTAACCTAATTTTTATTTATAAGCGCATTGCGACCATTAATATTCGTTCTAAAAACAAGATATACCCGACGAATATTAATAGCTTTATTAATTAAGGCCACGAATAAATAATTAATTGACTGATGATTAATTTTTTATCGACAAAAAAAAGAAACAAAAACTGACACCGATACTTGTCAGAATTTTTCCAAATATTACGCAATAACCTCCGCAGCGAATCAATAATATCATCGCAATACATATTCCAATGTTCAAACAAAATTACAATATCACCGCTATTCAATACACGCCTGCATGTGTGTGCGAAAAATATACCTATCCGTAAAAGCGCTGTTACACGCCTTTACATTGTCATAAATTTTTTTTTCCCCAAACAGCCATAAAGCAGAGCGCAGGAAAATTTTCCCAATTTCGCCAACGTACCATCCGCATTATTCATTGTTTGTCCAGCACTCGCGGACGTAATACCCGTACACGCGTATATTTTATTTAATTTACCCTCTCCTCCCTCGCTCTATATACAACGGTCACGAGACGCGAGCTCTCGCGCTGTTTCATCTCGCCGTTTCCGACGATCCGGATATAGTGCCGCGCGACGTCGCGACGTTCTCTCACTCTCTCTCCTCGTCGTCTCTTTCGCTTTCTCCGGCGCTTCTTCTCTCCTACACGAGAGATACTTCTACATCGTCGCTAGGAAGCGCATAGCGGCAGCTTCGATCCAGCCGCTCTACACAGACAGACACACACAGACTGTGTTACAGTGACTCACACGCGGCTGCGTGTATAATTAAATTTATAACCGGGCGAGAGCTATTAGGGACACGCGCGCGAGCAAGACGCCGACGACGACGACGACTTCGCGAAACCGTGTACATGCGTGATGTATATATGTATAATATGCGCCACGTAGTCCCAGCTGTTGCTACTGCTGTACACTCCTCGAAGCCCCGTGAATATTGTTTGGAGTTGCACTGTTTGTGATTGGCGCGCGGGTGGGAGTAGGAGAGCACTAGCCGGGTAATATACCGGACACTCGTGCAATGGCGCTATGCGCACGCGTGAAATACGCCGATTTGCAAGCAAGCCCGATGGTTAATGCTGCCGCGCGCGCTGGGAATAATTATGCGTATAGTGAGATGAATGGCTTGTTTCGCATGTGTGTGTGTATATATGAGTTATAAGCTGGATTGGGGAAAACGCGCGCGAGGAAAGTGAAGCCTAGAATAAACAGCTTTTCGAGATTTCGCTCGAATTCGCGATATATTATTTGTACAAAAGGAGATGAGTGTTATATTTATATGGCAGAGAAAACTTTTGGACGTCGCGGCAATTATTTATAATTATATATCAGTGAAAAATATGCTTTGTTTGGAAGTTGAAGAAAAAAGTGTTAAGGTGAACTGGTCTCTATACACACATACCAAGGTTCTGTCGCATTAGTATTGGGGGCATGATTCAGAGCCGGCGCGGCTGGACTAATTCTGTTTGGGCGGACCTATAATTGTTTTCTCGAAAAAACTTGACGACAGCGGCGACGGCGACGCGCATTTCTTTTTCTTTCGTTTTTATTCCTCGCTAATCGTTCAAAACGAAATTCTCACAAGAATACATCTTTTATATAGCACAAAGCAACTAAGTATCAACGTCAATGAAAGAAGAACAAGTATGAAAAAAACAATGTAATTCATCGATACTTAAATTCAACACTTAAGCGCAGTAATCGTCGATGTACTCAATCATTGCGCACTTAAAAAATCGCATAAAACTAATATGCCGGTTAGCGGCAAATTCAAAGCTCACATACGCGTGCACGCATGCACTAATCCTTGTATAAGTTAAGCCTCGACAACACAATGCTGCAGTGTAAATCCACGTGCTCGCCTTTGTCGAAGCCGCGGTCTCTCGCCGAGGCATAAATCGCCGATAAAGGCCGATTTTTATGTGCTCTCGCGTGCCTCCCTTTAAACAAAGCCGCAAATTACTCATTAGACTCGCTCTCTCACTCTCCCTTCCAACTATATATCTGCCGGCGAGAGAAAAACAGCGAGATAATGCGCGTTCAGGGTCGTTAGCAGCATCGGATCCTTTTCTTCTCCTACTCGCGCTCGTAAAACCATCTTGATCCACGCGCACGCTTATAGTCGTTCTTCATCCCGCCAACAATTCCTATGTATGCTGCCGAGAGTCATGCTATATGTGTATATAGAGAGAAAAGGAAAGCCACGATGCGGCGCGTCCTTGAGATTTTCGAATCGAGAAAAGCGAGGAGATAGAGAAAGAGGTGACCCGCATCGCGCTCGTTTTCTCGGCTTCATTATGCCGCCGCCGTGATTTCGCTGACGAAGCGCCGACGACGTACGTTGGGAAACCGCGCGCGGCGCACGTTTTTCCATTCTGAAAGGAGTTATATGATGGCTCTAAACTGTATTTTTCTCTCTTGCAAGGAATGAAAGAGAGCGAGAGATGTATATAACGTATGCGAGGCTGTACGCTGCACCGGTTATGAGGTACGTGCGTCGGAGGATGTGCAATTTGGACGATCGAGGAGGAAACCTTATTTTTCGCGAGAGGAGATGGGCAATTTTGAGTTATGGCGAATTGCGCACGTCCGCGAGCTGTGGAGTGTGCACGCGTACGTGTGCTAGTTTTTCTTTAGTGGAAAAGGTTTCTCGAAATGTACGTGTCGACAGATTTGTAGCAAATTATGATGTGATTATTAATGTCATCTATAATGGGTATAAAAATGTTTTCAAATAGTAAAAACATGTATTTAAGATATTCAAAATTTATATTGTTAAAAATTCGCTGACAACAATCAAACCAAACGCGCATTATTGAATATGACGACCTTGCCAGAAAATTAACCATATTTTATAGTTATGGTGGTAATTAGATAGAAGCATTTTTATCATACAAAAGTAATATAATTCATCTAAAATGTTAACTGTTATACTCAAAATACCCATAAAGTGTAAATACCACATAATTTATTTCTAATTGGTATTCATAATTATGAAATAACAAGCAATGTGCGCTTTTTAGCCATAAAAGTTAACTCAAAAATAGTTAACTAATGGTTAACAGCGCGCATTAGTACGAATCTATCACAACAGGAACTACAATACTACAGCCTCTTTCAATTCAATTGGAAAAGGCGCGTACCTCCAATATTTCTATATACTTATATTTTGCTCGACGAAAAAAGGCCGCGCGCGAAGAAAATACATCGCAGCCGTCGTAATACCTGAAAAAGGCATTTCGCACGAGCGCGCACAACGAAGTCACGACTGATCGACGCGTCTACATTCGCGCCGTCATGCGACGACGGAAAAAAGGTCGCCAACGCGGAGCAGTGTGCACGTCTGCGCGAGACCTAATTTTCCGCGACTGCATAGAAAAGTGCATGCGCGAGCTACAACACTGCTGTGAAAGACCTTTTTTCGCGAATTGGCCTTTATATGCGCGCGAGCAAAATAAAAAGAGGCATATGCTAGAGAGAGCGAGGAAGAAGTCATAAGCCGAGAGCGTTGCGCGTTTTTCGCCGACTACGTCGTTCGCGATGCCAACTGGCGCTGGTCTCAGACTCGCACCGCGCGGGATGGAAAAATATGATGGATTTCTCTTTTATCGTTGAGAATAGCTCGGATTTTTCGTATGGATGTTTGTTATGTCGTTATACGTAATTCGAAATTAGATTATGTATAGGATGATGAATGTAGTATGTGGGTTAATTGTGTATCAGTACTGCAATGATAAAAGTCGTAGAAAAATATTTACACAAAGTTCGGATTGTTAATTAATCACGTAAATGTATTGCATTTGTAGGCCAATCTTGTTACGAGTTGAGAGAAATGATTATTTTGTTTTTGATATATAGTAAGTAAATGATTGATTACAGGTTTACAATAAAGAAAATGTTATCAAAATTAGGTTATTGAAATGGGTAATTTCACGATTGATCGAGAATGGCACTAACAACTTTATCACGTGCTACTTATTACCATATATACTACAATTTAACGCAGTAATATGTGGTGTTAGAATATCTTCTATTTAAACTTACTGCAACAGCGCTCGTGTTCAGTGTATCAACCACTTCTCTCCAGAAACTTAAAAAACATTACAATATACTATACAACAAAAACAATGCAACTACAAATTAAGTAAGTCTTCGAGAAATAATACTAATCTACCGGAACAATTGAAAATAAAACTCGATACGAGTATATACCTTGCACGTGCACGCGCCACGTAACCTTTTTAATCTCGCCAAAACAAATATAGCTCCACCGCGTCTCCGACATCGCAGACTCCCCTCGTCTTTACGGCTTCCACGTCGAGCGCAACACGCGGAAATGTAGTAGGTAGTGCACCTCGTATATATGTACACACACACACACACACACATACTATAGAAGCAGGAGACGTTTGTGTGCTTACACACCGAGGCACACGACGCTAAACATTCCCGTTCCTTGAACCTTAATCGCTTTCAGCGAGGCTGATTTCGGAAGAGCCGAGATTGCGCTGCGCGCGGGGGGGATTTTGTTTGTACGGGGGATGCGCGCACGCACATCTTTATGCGCGCGGTTTAATCGTTCTAAAGTGATGGATAGCTTCGAAAACTGTTTGCGAGATCGTGACGTCGATTTATGGATTTCCCGCGCTAGCTATGACTTTGGTGTGCACGATTGGCGGGGGAGAGTTGTGACTTCATTGTGTATAATATTTTGCACCGAGATATTTAGTTTATCAAATAGTATGCATATTATGAATAAGTGAGTATAAATAATTCATTCTAACGCATTTATATATATAAAAGTAAAATAAAGTTTTTTCCTCGTTGCAAATAACTGTAAAAGCCAAGATAATCTTTATCCCTCTGGAAATACGAAGAAAGTCCTTTCAGCGCACATGACTCATTATATAGACAGAGGGAGAAATCTCGTGTGTACCCAAGAACGCTTTCAAGATAATTCATCTCGTACTTTTTTGCGCTGTCAAGCTATTTGTTAAAAAAAAATTTCACTGAATAAGTGAAAGTCTCCGATGAAAAATACATGAAACAAGAATTTAATGCAACTTATTATAGATACGATATCCAATCATCTTTAACGAATAACGAACGCATATACCAAACCTTTGCAAACTGACTCGGGGCAAAGCATAGCGAAAACTCCCTGGAAAAGCCAAACAAGCGCGGAGGCGGCGCCAATTAAAGCGAAAAGGCCGAAAACGAGAAAACTCCCTGGCATGTATCCTCCCACCCCCTTTGGGAAAAGAGGAAAAACAGCAGGGGCAGTAGACTGGCGCGCAGCTGCGCGTCCCATAATGGTGGCGCCTCTCTGACGCGCGCGCGCGGGAGCAGCGAGGCGAGAGAAAGGAAAATGGGCAAATTTGAATATCGATCACCGCGGGGGTGTCCAGTAGTCACATCCAGCAGCTTCTCCCTCTCTCGCTTTCTCGTATCGATTGTGCACGCGAGCCGAGGCGCCTACCGTATAACTCCCAGGAAATAACAACCCTCGGCACAAACACATATACGCATGTAGACAACACGCTTCCGTTTATCCACGTGTCGCGCGTGTCTGTGTATATGGGAGGTTATAATGGACCCCGTGCTATTGTCTACTTATATAGGTATGTTTGCGAATGCTCTTGAGGTATATTTGGTCGGATATGGGGGATGGGAGATGGGACATTGTCGCACGCGACTATATACTCGCCTGCATTTTGTCTTTCGAGTGGTTTGGATTTCGAGATAATAAGGGTGTTGAAAGCTGAGGGGTGGCGTGCTTTTTCGGTAGATTGTATTTGGCGTGTGCGGGGATTACGCGCGAGGGGTTGAGTCAATATAGAGAATTGATATTTCGTGCTGGGGGCACTTTCATGGCTCTATAGTTGTTTACTTTTTTCATAAATAGAGACGCTGAAAGTAATGATCCGCGCGTATTATGTTTCGACTTTTATCGTATCATTCTCTATTGGATTAGAGAAGAAAATCTTGTTTTCCCTGTCATGAAGCAAATAGCGCTGGTTAGTATAGAACGAACGAGTATTATTTACGGAAAAATATCGAACAACTAAGAAATCTTGATAAAATGATAACATTTATAATTTTATAAAATATCATTTGTTATAAATTTGTATAACATGTAAAATGACGTTTTTAAAATTGATAATCCAAGAACAAATAATTTAAAGCTTCAAACTTAAACTTTTTCAACTAAAAAAATCGAAAAAAGACCACATCCACAACTTTTTTTTCTCCTTCTCGGAAGCCAAACATTTCTCGTCGATTAACAGCTCGTTCGTCACTCCATTCGCCGCACCCCTTTTTTCATCAGCCATTAAGGCGAATTCAAGTGTTTCCGCGGAACGATTTTTTGCTCGCGCATCCCTCTCTAAGCCACATCGCCATCATCCCAGCGCACCATTTCTATATGCACTCTGACGTGGAGGGTCAGCTTTAACGCCCAAGCAAATAAACCGAAGGGGAGACGGCGACGGTGGTGGTGGTGGCGGGGACGCGCGAGACGCTGACGAGTGGCGCCGGAAGGGCCGAGTGCTCGAGCGCAATGACGTCAGCCCTATGGGCGGAGGAAGTTCCGAAAAACACGAGGAGGCCGAAGTTGGATGGATATACTGGAACGAACGTTGAGCGCACGCGTGTTTTGTGGCTGAGAGGTTCGGAGGGAAATTGGTGTCGTTTGCATGGTTCGTTGAGTTTTGCGTGAATTGGTTGTTGGAAATTATATCGTATAGAGTTGAATTAGAAGGGAAATAATTTGTTCCTAATATATACAATTAGCTTGTTATGTATTTTTGAGATTATTATAGGTTTGAAAAATAGTTGTAATTCGTGATATGCTGTACCAATTTTAGAATATCATTGCGTAAGTTGGAATGATTTTACGATTAATTTCCAACTGACAGATTAAAAATTGAATATTGATGTATTTATACATAACTAATCTTAAGAACTTCAACGCTACTTTGACTGACGTATCCGTTCTTTGATTAACTTCAAAATTATCTTGCCAACTTTTAACGTGAATGGTACATGTCAAAGCAGCTTATAACCTTTGACGTTTTGCGAAATTTTCAATAACAGCATACATTCTATATACATTCAAAAAGACTTTGATATTTAATTAATTTTCGTGCCGTAACAAGAAGCACGCAGACACGGTTATCATTTTTGGGTATCAACGAGATGATTTTACCGGTAAAAGTATCCAGTGAAGTGAAAAAGAACTTTGAAAGTTTGTTACGTTCGTTAATTAAAACTCCTTTGATAAAACTAAAAATTATTCGCAGAATCTTTCAATCAGAAACTTTGTACGATAATGATAATCAAGCGTTGAACCATATAGTAAAGTCATTCTCCGTCAATTAATTCATAAAACGGATAATCAGACCATAATTAAATGGCCAACGGAGCAAACAAAATTGTTGTAACATTCTTGATTCAGAAGCGCAACAACTATTTACACGACGATGCTCTCGAGCTCCCGGGAAACATCGTCGCAATGACAACACTGCTGCGCACCAAGTATGTGTGTGTATACACCATTGCACTTTTAACCACCACACGGCGCTCGCGCGTAGTTATACACGCACTCGAATGCGCTATCAGCGACATTATAATTAGCCAAACATAGAGCTCGTTTGTCAAGCCCACGCACAATCGCCATTATTCCGTGCGCATATACGGGGTGGGCCGCTATGCATATACAGCTATAATATAGGCGCATCCAGTGTGCCGCGCGCACTCAATGATTTCCCACATGTATAAGCGACCTTTTCATTCATGCGCGCCGCTCGTGCACTTGAGAAAGAGAGGAAGAGAGACGGAGAGAGAGAAAGATGGGGGAGGCAAGGAAAAAAGCGAGGAGTTCGCGTCTGTTCGACTTTTTCTTCCGATAAGAGCCGTCGCCGCTTGCGCGCGCGAAAGGAGGGAGGGGATAGATCCGACTGACGTTTAAGACGACCGATTATTGTAGGGCCGTGAATGAGGCGAGGTTTATGAACTTGCTTGTTTTTCTCTCTTTTTTTTTTGATCTGTATAAGAGTTTTACAGTTCGAAGAAAAGTTTGTGAGACTAAAAGATTTTCGTTACTTTGTTTTGTCATGCATACATTAATTTATATTGTCAATGTCAATTTGGAATACCAAATAAGTTAATCCCTTATAGGTTTATTGAGTTTTCAGAAATGAAATAGACATTTGAATACTGTTCAAATAACAATCGATTGTAAATAGTACGCAATTAATTTTGATAGAAAGTTTTCAATGAATGGAATCCCGAAAATAGATGTCGCGTCTAATAATAACACGCTGAACGAGTACTCACTGCCTACGCGGGCTTCCAAGATAAATTGTAAAAGGTAACAATAGGATGATTAGTTTGGTGACGTAACGGTAAAGGTTTTACTATCCGAAAACCGGAAGTCAATTTCACATTTCCAATAATTTTTTACTCAACTATATAGAAAAATAATTTTTCTAAGTATTTAATTAGAATAATCTATATTTCAGTTGCAATTAATTTAAAAAATTTTTAAAGAAACCAGTTTCATAAAATACATTCACCAATGATTAACTTCGTTATAGGAAATTTAGATTATCTTGAAAACTAAATCTCTGATAAGAGAAAATTGATGAAAATGAAAGCCTCTTGGAAACTCTAAGCTCTAATAATCTTCTATAGTTACTAAATGAACTTTCGATAACGAGCAACGATCGTCTAGAACCGTGAAAGCTTCAGGGTATAAAAATATTAAATTAATATTATTAATATTAATTATTGTTTAATTGGATCTAAAAAATAAACACTGAAATACATCAAAGGCTGAAAAATATAATTAACAAAAAAATTAGTTTCTACCTTTAAAGCTCATAAGTCATAATGTTATAAAGAAACAGTATAATTAACATGCACGATAAAACAAAACTATTGGCATATAGTATTACATACACTCAAGATATATGTTCCCATGATTAAATCAAAGTGTTTACTTTTCTCAACTCGACGCGATTAGCCTGCCTTTAATTTTCTCTTACTCAAATAGACGAACGACGCGGGCGTTCATCTTCATCATCGGCGCAAATTTATAGTCGTCAGAACCGGCCGGAAGCACGAACGGCGATAAATTCTCAGCACCCGCGAATCGTCACGTTCGATCATCGACACACACAAGCGTGCGCAATTTTTTTTCGCGAGTCGAAACTTCTTTGTATTTCTTAGGGAGCTTTATCGTTGACTAACGCACGATAGTCTTTGTTCGTAACTCTTTCTTCGTTGTCTTCTTAATTGTAGAGAAATCATAGAGACCACGTTCGAGAGCGAAATCGATCCGTTGTATCGGCTTTTAGCCAGTGATTCAAGTTTGTGACGAATCCAATTAATGACGAGTTTCGTCGCTCTTATCTCCCGTCTTAAATATCGAAAGAAAAAGTTTTCATAAAAGAGGCGAGCTATAGGAGTCTTATAGTTTATTTTTATCGTGGGAAATAACGATTACTGTTGTGCTTCTATCTGGCGCGTTTCGTAAACCGAATGACAAAGTGGTTCGAGATTGAAATATTTAATTTCGAACAATGCGCTAGTAATAAATTTCATCTTGTTTACGAAAACATTTGTATACAACACGCGAATCCCAACTATTAATAATATATTATACCGACAGAATAATTCGAAATGGAAAATGTTTATTTTAAATTTTCAATTATCATATTTTATTATTATTATTATACTTTTTATATCAAAGGGCTTATATTATATTATTATTATTATTATATAATTTTATAACTGACACATTCCCTTCATTCGATCGTCAATGTTTTAAATTCATCAAAAAAAATTATCTCTACATAAGATAATTTACGAGCAAAACAGACAACTGTACGCTCTTACGTAAAATTTTCAGTGACCTATACATCAAGATTTAATCGGTCTGCGAAGAAACGGCCGCCATTCACCGAACGTAATTAATCGGTCACACAGCGCGCTGTCTCTTCCCCATCGATGACTAACGCCCAATAACCGCGATCTCTCTTTCAGATTTCGTATACACACAGGCTGTACGGGGCTCTCATCTACACATCGAGCGTGAAATCAAGCGCGAGCAGCCGCTTCGAGAGTCAGCTGTCCGACTTTTCGAGGCCGGTCTCTCGCCGCTCAGCTGTGTGATGATGATGATGATGCCGGGCTTTTGCGGGCACACACACACAAACACATGTGACGCGGCGAAGAAGCAGCAGCGCGCGGAAACGCGCACCGCCCCCGCGCTTCGAGATTAAAGCTCGCGCGCGCGCATGCGGGAAACTCGGTCGCGGTTCCGCTGAAAATATGGAAACGTGCCGTAGCAGCCGCTGCCGCGCTGTTTTAACAAAGTATTACAGCGTCGCCGCGAAACTTGTCGCGCTGTGTGTACGTGTATCTATATATAACGCGCTAGTTTCGCCCGCCTAGGAAGAATCACGAGAGAGACGATTTATTATGTAGGATGTTTGTAAGAAGAGGAGGTAGTAGGAGAGTGACAAAGGTGGCAGGACGAAGACAAAAGAGGATTCAAACTTGCGGCGAGTGGGTAACAAGACCCCATCCCCCGGATAACTAGCGCGGGAGCGCTGAATTTATGCTTTAATCACGAGCGCGCCGGATGGTAGAGAGAGTAACGCCAATTAAAGAGTCGCGCTGCAAAAGCTCGATCCTTTAGTGTGAGGGAGGGCTAAAGGACTCGACGGCGCGCCATTGTGTCGCGCTCGGTGCGGGAGCTCATACTTGGGGCTGCAGGCTTTACTCCATCCCTGACTTTGTCGATTTTCGCCTGACGAGTTGGCCAAGTGCAGGCGGCAGAATCTGGGTGAATATTGCACGAACTTGCCGGCGGATTATAAAGTTTTTCACTTAGCGCTACTCGTCCTCTCAAAGGCGGATCGTTCGGAATTTCCGCATAGGGTTAATCGGACAAGTTAGATAAAAGTAGTTCAATTTATTCGTGATTTGGCACTAACTTAAAGTATGATAATTGGCCATATTTTTCGGAGTTTTTGATAGTGAATTGGTTGATCTTTAATATGATTCTTGAATATAATAATATTATTATATTAACGGACTTTCACAGCTATCAATATAAGGTTTAACGGTTTCATTAAGGTTTCGATAGTAAGAGCTCTTCGAAGATATACAAAGCCATGCGACGTTACAAGTTTTTCCATTATGGAATCCACTTTGTAATTAATTGTATTTGGGTATCTTAATGACATAAAGCCGTGTGACAGCCGCACGCCATAAATGATATTTTGAATGGAGCGCTTTTGGATGAAGTTTCGATGAAATTTCAAGTTTACATAGAAGAACGACTTGAAGCGTCGTCTTCGCCGCCGTCCTAGCTCAGCTCCGTATTATCTTGATTGGTATAAGAGGGAGTGCAGAGTTTCTGCAGCAGCAGCAGCAGCAGCGGATCTTCGTGAAATATTACAAAGGACCGGGTGACATTTGATAATTAATGTGAAATGTAATCTCGAATTTTCTCTATTAGACGCGGGTAGCCTGTTTAACGCAGACATCAAAGTTTCACGATGTCATTTGCTTACTTTTTGCGGTAATAACGCGGATATGCAAAGCTGGACGGGCAACGCGGACGAAGAATAACGAAGAGTAATGCGATAACGTGGTTTCTCCTTGATGAGCGTCATTTTTTAAATTACAAGTAACGCGGTCACAAGTGGCAAGTAAATTGCAAGCTTCAAAACCATGTTTTTACATTTATCTTTATTCCAGTTCTTTCAAGTGCTAAAAAACAATGTCTTTAGTATTCATCGTGTAATAATCTCCTGGTGAAAATAGTCTTTTTTTTCCCAATTGTGAAACAATTTTTCGAACATTTTCTAAGGATTTCTATCAACTCGCCATCAACTGGCTATAGAAATGGTTCGAAAAATCGTTTCCCAAATAGAAGACAAAATGGACGATTTACACCAGGGATCTATATCTAGGCAATGGTATAAAGCTACCCATTGCCAAAACAAAGACCACCGAAATCCTTCGACGACCCCGACCCAGCTTTAAAGAAGCCGGCCGCACAGTGAATTAAGAAACAGAGGAGGCCGACCTAATTACACCGGGGTGACCAACTCTCTCGCGGCGGTCGCGCGTCTTGCCCTGATAAATCTAATCGTACAAAAGAGCCTTAGCGCGCAGTAATCGCGGCGAGAGGGAGCAATTGCCCTCGCCCCGGTCCAGGGCCAATTGCTCGGGGGAATTTATAGAGCGAAGCTGCTCTAGCCTCCCTCTCACAGTAGACCGGCTTCCGCGAGTAAATAGCTTCCGCGGAAGATAAAGCTCCCCCGGATAGGTATACGACGGAATTTTCTCGGACGCCCTTTATATCGCTCGCTTCCTTTGCGCCCACTCGTATATATAAGTACGTGTTGTATATAGTGCGGCTGTCCCCATGTGTTGCTAATTACAGAAGGAGAGGGAGCGGGATTTCGTTACTGAAATTCGGGCAGACCGGGCTGCGATGAATATGTACGGGGGAGACGACTATATGGCGCTGCAGGCCACTTCGTGATTATTCCATCAGTTTTTCGAGGAACTGCGTGGTGACGAATCGCGTTTGTTCGATTGAAGGAGGTCAGAAGGTTGTGGTCTGGATATTAATCACCAAATAATTGATACAATCAATGGGGATGAATCAATTTTGAATTTTGATGGTATACCTAATTGATGAAGAATATAGTATAAGTGAAGAAAAAATTTGTAGTTTGATAGATAGAGCAGTTTAATGTTTTGGACGATACAATTAGGAGACGTAAAAATCAAAATACGACAGTATATTAACTTTAACGGCTGTGTAATTCCTCTCGAAGCGCGCGATTCAACGTATATCCACAACGAACGACACATATTGAATTACAGAGAGAAACACGATCCGCGTGAAGACACAAGAACCAAAAAAACAACACCATATAGTCGTCGGAGGACCGTAAGAATGTGGTGTAGACGCCAGCTGTTCTATACACACAGAGAAACTCGCCAACGACCGTCGCGTCGAGCTATCATCGACTAGTGGGAAAATTAGTTCTACTCCATCTCGGCACTTACCGTTGCCAGAATCGCACGGCGTCTAATTCGAATCGAACGATAGCGCGCCAGCCAAACTTTACCATACAACGCGATCGGCTAATCTGAACATTCAAATGAGCAGCTAATCCCGTTCGCGCGATCGGCCATTAGTTCAGAATTAAATATATACAGCTCTCTAATCCCGATTGATGAGTTCCACTTTCCTAATCGAGCGGAGAGAGCGACTACTACCACTGCTTCCTCCCACGCGCGCGAACCCATACAAGTCGCATCGTGTCCTGTCGTTTGCGCGTGGACGAGCTGCTGCTTCGCGCTTATTTCTCACTCCATTAGCGCTCTCATACGGAGAGACACAGCGGAAGCGCATCGTGCGTCTTTTTCTCCGTCTCTCACATTGCGATTAAGCCGTTGGTAAATATTAAAGCTTGCCATGAACCGAGAAGGCTCACGAGGACACGAAGTTCGCGGCGCGAAATTGAGGAAAGTCCCTTGGTGTGTTTGTCCATACGGTGCTGCTTTTCGCTCTCGCTCGCTCGCTATCTCTTTGTATATTCATCGCGGGTAATTTAATTAAGCGAGAGCTAATTGATATTCGCCTTTCGGTGATCCAATTTGCGCGCGCGCGCTCGTGGAGAGGAATGACTTATTTGCCCACAGCCTGCCTCCGACTGATTCTTTGTCTCTCTCTCTCCCTTGCGTATACTTACATGTCTAACGAAGTTTCTCGCGTTCCCACGTGATTGTGCGCGCGCGTCGACGCGCCGCTCATCTACATATATATACGCGTCGTCGTCGTCGGTTGTCGACACTTTTTTTTTCGCGTGGTTGTAGCGACCGACGCAAGAGTAATTTATCCACGTTGATTGGAAGGAGCGAGCTGCATATCGGACTTCTTTTTTTTTTAATAATACGGGGCAATCAATATTAATTTCGCTACGTCATAACTCATTTGGAGCGATAAAAATGATATATTTTTGGCGCGAGAGAGAGAGCGAATGCATCATTTATAGCTTTTGTGCGCGCGGGCGCGAGCCACGAGATTCTGATGCATTATTATTTTACTACTCTATCATCAAGCTTGAAATAATTACGGAGCAGAAATTGTTTTTTCATGGAAATTTAGTGTCTGCAGTGTGTATATAAAAGCAAGCTGGCTCATTATCCAAGAAATATGCATATAGCGTTTATTATTTTCATAATGCTCTGCTGCTATAAAAAATGTCAGCGCACTTTTTTGTTTTAACATATATTTACCGTAATTTCAAATGTACTGTGCATGATTATGCAAAAAACTTCAATCCTAAATTTTTTAGGAGAAAATATAAAAAAAGTTTAGATTTAATAGCCATTAAAGAATCGTAAACACTTTGTTACTCTATTATTGACATTTATATAGCTACTTCCTGAGATGACTCAAAGCAAAACCAGCTAAAGTGACAATAAAACTTAGATTGTATATTTATAAACCGTTATTACTAGAATATATGCGCGCAACTGTAGGTAAAAATTAGCATAATTAAATTTCATTTACGGGACACTATTAGACTCTGGCGTAATTTTATTACTTTCTATAAATAAATCCTACGCTTTCCAAAAACTTCAAATTAACATGACGCAAATCTTAACGTTACTTCCATCCATTAATTCTGATTTACTATATAAAAAATACACTGCCTCTACGGTACTCGCAATAAAATAAAATATTTTTATTTTTGGATCCTCCGTAAAAGAATCTCTGCATAATCACGTTACCAGGCTCCAAATGAAATTCCTGGCAAACAACCACGCCGCCTGCGCAATCTCTTGCGACTCTCCCCCACGCACCTGCAAACAACACGCGCGCGCGCTCTCTTTATCAAACGCGCGCCCCGG
Source organism: Torymus auratus (assembly GCA_900474315.1). NCBI lineage: Eukaryota > Metazoa > Arthropoda > Insecta > Hymenoptera > Torymidae > Torymus > Torymus auratus. Next base: position 440 of record UXGD01000192.1, on the reverse strand, counting down.
CACCTGGCACGCGCTCCGATTTTCTCGCACCGCGTCGTCGCTGTTTTCTCTCTTCCGAGATATGGGGGTGCGGAGAGTCGCGTACACTCTCTATCTCGAAATAAACGGAGCGCCAGGTGCCCTTAATGTGCGATAAGCGCACGCGCGACCCGTAAGTGTTTTGAGAGGATGTCCCCGCCAAGCGCGAGCATCAGCTGGTAATTTCGAAGTTTCGGCGCGATCTATACTGGAGTTGTTGCGTCGAGTTGGCCCGGGACTGTTGAAATAAAGTTCTTGGGAGCGGAGTTTACGAGTGCGTTTGAATAAAAAATGCCGCGGAGTTTTTATATACGTGCTGGATGTTTCTTGAAATTACGCGAGGGCAAATGTTTGCAAGAGGAGGGTCTTGTCTTGGAAACTCGTTGCACTTGAGTTCAACTGAAATTTGTAATGGTCCAATT